>JANAVB010032220.1:16253169-16522610 GCA_029216955.1 Iris pallida
CCAGCCATAGGCATGCAGTTCAACTACACCTCAAATAGGAACTTCTAATATAGTTATAACATGTGGACAAAAAAAATATAAAACATAAATAATATAATACATGGAGAAATTTGTTTATTTAGGCCTTTGTGTCACGGACTTAGTGTTTTTGCTAGCACTTTATCCCGTGCTGCGCACTATCTTCCTCCTCAAAAACTAGTGCAAGCCTTCACTTGTCACGGACTTAATAATACCCCGAGCACAGATCAAGTTTGGAGAAATATTCCTTCCTCTCGAGCACCGCTAGGTACGTCGTCTCCATTTTACCATCCTTCTTGAGCTGAGTAGCGGAGATAGCTTTTCCCTTGGAAGGTTTGCCTCGTCCAACTTTCACCATGCACGATGAGCCATCCTCCATAAAGCCGACAACTCCCAAGTGTGGCATCGGAATCGCCTTAGTCGCGATAAGGAAATCCATGTCCAATATCATCTTGAAGTCATCCAGCGACGTAACGGTGAAATTGGCAACACCCGATCAATTTTTCACAGCTATGCGGACTCCCTTGGCTACTCCTTGCACGGGACACACCTCCGCATTAACCGCCTTCATCATGCCCAGATCTTCCTCCAAGGTTAGACCCAAGCGACGGACCTCCGCGCCCGTGATGAAGTTATGAGCAGCGCCAGTTATGGCTGTAAAACGATTCAAACAGTTTGTGTTCGGCTCGCGTTCGGCTCGGGCCAAGCTCGGTTCGAAGCTCGTTCGTGGGCAGGTCGATACCGAGCTCGGTCGATTTTTTTTTGTTCGAAGTGGTGTTCGAACCGAGTTCGACCATAGGTTGTTCGACTCGGTCTCGTTCGCGAACTGGCTCGAACTCGG
The DNA here is from genome assembly GCA_029216955.1 of Iris pallida. Taxonomy (NCBI): domain Eukaryota; kingdom Viridiplantae; phylum Streptophyta; class Magnoliopsida; order Asparagales; family Iridaceae; genus Iris; species Iris pallida. The sequence continues at coordinate 16,254,029 of JANAVB010032220.1, forward strand.
CTCGGTTTCTAATATTATGGCTTTTTCTAATATATGTTATATATTTTTATGGATGTTGATAAATTTTGTCTTAGAAAATTTACTTTTTTTTGTTATTTATATGATTGTTAATTTGTGATGTAAAAAGCATAATTAATTCAAAAAAAATCTTTAAGACTTGAGAGTAACCGTACAACAAGTTTAATGTGGCTTTTGTTCGGTCCTGGCTCGGGCTAGGCTCGGGCTCGTCCGAGCTCGAGAACTAAATCGAGTCGAGCTCGATCGTTTCGAGCCTATAATCAAACCGAGTTCAAACACCATTTTTGAGCTCGATCTTGAGCTCGGCTCGAATAAAGCTCGTTCGATACTTTAGTCGAACCAAGTTCGAACACAGTTTGTTCGAGCTCGTTCGTTCGATTTTCAGCCCTAGCGCCAGTGTCAACCAACGCCCGTGTGCTCATACCATTGATCCTCACGTCAACGTACATGAGCTCCCTCGACACAGCAGACTTGTCTTCACAGTGTTGAGTAAGCGCAACGCTCCCATGTGCGCTCCCACTTCGCACTCTTCGTCCTCCACCTCCTCGCTTTGGACGACATTCACACGCATGCTCCTCATCGGACAATCCCGAGTAAAGTGCTTCTCTCCGCATATGAATCACGAAACAACTCGCTCGGTTTGGGCCTTCTCGTGCTTCTTTCCCTCGGACGGACCTTCCTTAGGAGAGCTATCCCGCTCTCCCCCAACATTCTCCTTAGTGGACTTTGGCTTGGCCTCGGCATCGTTATCGTCCCACATGTACTCGACAAGCCGCTCCGCTGCTGCCACGGTTATGTTCAAGTCTTACACCCTCTGTCGCTGCAATTCTTGAGCCGCCAAAGGTTTGAGTCCATCGAGAAAAAAGAACAAACGATCATCCTCGCCCATGCTAGATATCGCGAGCATCAAGCGTGTAAACTCCGCGACGTACTCCTTGATCGCCCCGGTACGCTTGAGTTGCCGCAAACTCTGTATCGCTGTAAACTCCACATTCTCCGGATAGAACTGAGACTTGATCTCCTTCTTGAGATCCTCCCAAGTCTCTATCGAGCACAAACACTTATCTACTTTCGTGCACCTTCGACGCCACCACAGCATCGCATCGTTTGTGAAGTAGAGTGAAGCAATATCCACCTTCTCGGTGTCATCGTTGATGTGCAACGTCTTGAAGTATCGCTCCACGTTCCATAAGAAGTTCTCAACTTCTTTGGCATCTCGCACCCCACTGAAGGATTTTAGCTCGGTGATCTTCCTTCGCCTCGGTGCCTCCCTACTCGAAGGTCCACCGTTCACAACGGTCTTCTCCATAATGGCAACTTTGGTCTTGAGTTCTCCGCAACTCTCAACCACAGTCTTTAGCTCCTTGTAGCCTTGGACCTTCCTACGCAAGTCCTCAATCTTTGCACGATGCTCCTTGAGCTCCTCCTCAAGTGCGGATCGGATCTCTTAGAATTGCTCCCGAAAGATTGCCATGGACGAAGCAACGTCGCTCTCCAGCCCATCGAAGTACCTTTCTAGCCTCGTGTTGCTTTGCTCCACGGAGCCCATGTGCATCTCCATGTCCCTCGAACCTGTCTCCAATAGCTCAACACGCTTGGCAAGACCGGCAAGGCTACGCTCTACCGTAGACTCCTTGCTCTTGCCCCTCTTGTGCGTCTTGGTGTGCCCTTCCTTAGGCGACGTGGGTCCCTCATGGACATTCTTGGATGTCGACATGGCACCAACCGACCTTCGCTCTAATACCACTTGTCATGGACTTAGTGTTTTAGGCTACACTTCGACCCGTGCGGCGCACTATCTTCCTCCTTGAAGAGTCGTGCAAGCCTTCCAAGGGAAAAGCTATCTCCGCTACTCAGCTCAAGAAGGGTGGCAAAAGGGAGACGGCATACCTAGCGGTGCTCGAGAGGAAGGAAGGCTTCGAGGAGGAAGACCTTTCGTGCAAGACCAAGGGTATTGCAAAGGAGCGTCCCAAGGAGCCACTTTCGCGGAGGGAGGTGGACCGTGCTATCGGGCTAGGCATGAGTACAGAGAAGCATGTCGCAAGTTGTACGGAGGCAGAAGCGACGAGGCGGAGTAACTCGCGCAAGGAGTTGCTCAAAGCTCGCGGGGACATTCGGGTCGAGAGGCTTGCAAGGGGACTCGCTTGCGCGGAGGTGTGCAGAACCATGTGCAGGCACGAGACAAGGGGGATCGACGACTCGATAGCCCACACGAGATTCGTCCTGTGCCGAGGAGGGCACATACCAAGACCATAGTTGGTGCGACGAATCAGTTTGCTTCCGATCTTGAGGAGAAGATGGATAAATGGAAGCGCTGCACGAAGCGCACAAAGAAGGGACGATGAGCAGCGACCATGCCTACGAGGGTGGACGTCGTTCCAAGACTTGCTGCACCCGTCGACGAGGGCGTCGACTAAACAGGTGGGGGAGAATGTCACGTAAAAAAGTTTGAGCCCCATCGGGACGGATTTGTATAACTCTCCACGGACAGGGTTTATGCGGAAAGCTTCCGGAACATTCTAGAAGATGACGAAACTCTCTAGAAGATGGTGGAATTCTCTGGAAGGCCCAAGATCATTCTAGATGGCCCAAGATCCTTCTAGATGGCCTATGAAGTTTCTTTTTATTTCTCTTAGAGAATAATCCTAGAATATGCCGATTCCAGTATGGTAGTAGAATAATTCATGAAATATTCCTTCCAAAAGTTTCCATGTAAAGCTCTTTGAGCCATTATAAGTAAGGGGGAGGCCACATTTGTTTCTCACCACCCAAAGTTGTAGTCTTTTCTAGTATAATATAATCTTCCACTCTCTCTTTCTTTTGCTCCACAATATTCTCAATATCGTCTTAGCGATCTAGTTAAGCGTCGGGGGAAGGCTTGAACGACTCTTCGAGGAGAAAGATAGTGCGCCGCACGGGTCGAAGTGTAGCATAAAACAATAAGTCCGTGACAGCTGGCTTTTTACAAACTTGCGATTAAGGAAGGAGATTTATGTAGTCCAACTATTGTAATGGACGAGTGAAAAAAATAAGAACTCGTGAGTTCCAATAGAAATTTTGATAAGCATGCAAGTTTTCTAGTTGATGTCATTTAAAAAAATAAATGTTAAGGACACTACAAAATTTATTACAAAAGGACAAGGCAACACATTTGGGTCATTTTTTTGTTGGGCAACACCCCTCTCCTTCTTTCTTAGCACAACATTTCTCTTCCTTTTTTTGTCTCTTCATCTTCCTCCTTCCCCCTTCAACCTTAATCTTGTAATAGATACTTCACGATGAAGTTTTAGGACCCCTTTAGAAGAAGTTTTGAACTCATTATAGGGGTTCTGAAATAAAAGAAATCAACACATTCTGGTTGGCAAACGATGCAAATTTTTAACAGTTAATTTGTTTGACAGTCCTAGTACAAAGAGTTTTTCTTATTAATGTCAAAATGTTGGCAGTACTAAAAATAGATAAGAATGCCAAAATTGTACATATCCAATTATTATTATAAATTATATTATGATGCGGGACTTCTAAAATGAACTATATCTATTAGGACTAGCAATTTTTTGGCCGTCCTAACAAATAATCAGGTTGGCATTCTTAATATAAAAGAGTTCTCTATATTAGAATTGTCAAACTTTTGGCAATATTAAAAGTAGACATGACTGTCAAAATTATAAATATCCAACAACTGTTTAAAACTATAATTTATAAATATGTCAAGATAAGATTAATATTTCTATAAAGATGTGGTATTAAAAATATACAACACTTGTGCCAAAAGATAAACACATCTTCTTTAAACAATTGTCTAAAGTATGGTGTAAGGTATGTTTAGAATAAAAATATGCACGATTTAAAACAAAGTAAGGTGTAAGATAAACTTTTTTAAATAAGTAGGATTTTATAGACATGCTTATATATTTTTCATGCTCAATTTTATCATATCATTTTAAATATGTTTTTTTTTATTATAATTACATCTTTTGTATCAAAAACTAAACATATCTTTTTTTATTCTAATCATACTTTTGTCTAAACTAATTACTCAAAATTTAAATTTTGTAACTGAATAGTCAAAATTTTGGTAGTCATTTTCCGTCCCAAACGAGACTATTTCGATTATAAAGCTTTGAAACTCCGTTATTGGAGTTCGAAAGTTCAAAAATAGTCTCGAAGTATACCAAGAAACTATTAAAAAAATTATTGATTAAGGTTTAGAAATTTGGGAGGGAGAGGAAGAAGCCAATTTTATTATATATACTTAAAATTTGTTTTGTCCTCTAACAATTTTCAAGTATATTCTGTGTATTAAAATATACAAACATTGTTGTTCCTAGTAATTTTTAATGCACTTAACATTCTTCGTTTCTATTTGACTAATCATGAAAAAGGAGAGTTAAATATGATTTTAAATAAACTTAAGAATCATAATCACAATAATTTAAATAAAAGATAAATATGTATATTTCCTCCTATCCGACTAAGAATGGATTTAGAATTACAATAGTTTCAGATGAAGCATAATTAATGCCAATGGTTTGATAGTCTGTGTTCCAAAATCACAAATATTCCACTAACAAGGGATTCATAAATCATATTCCAAAATGACAGTACACTAATATTGGAGTTAATAATAGCTAGTTGTGATTAGAAGTTTTTGATTGAATTGGCACCCCTAAGATGGAACTAGAGAGAGCCCAATTCTCCTACATGATATCATTAGGAGGTTTAAAAGCAAAAATACTATTTGGTTCTCAAAATATTTGGGTGATGCCATCTTCCATTATATGACATAGGACATGGTTGCTGACATGGCAGCTGACATGACAAAATTTAACATTAAAATTAAAATTCATATTAAATTAACATGATAATTAACATTAACCTTAACCTTAACATTAAAATTAACCTTAACATTAAAATTAATATTAATATTAACATTAACATTAACATTAATATTAATATTAATATTAACATTAACATAAAAAAAATTGGCTAATTAATGTTTTTGGTTAAAATTTGTCATGTCAGCCGTTATGTCAGCTGTTATGTCAGATCTTACATAATGGAAGATAGCATCACCCAAATATTTTGGAAGCCAAATAGTATAATTGGTTTAAAAGATAACCAAAAACCTATGACTAAGGGGGCATCAACAGTCAATAGTGATTACTCATGGTTAGGTGTAATTCCCTCTTTTACACGTGGAAATTATGGAGGGAATGTAAATTCCCTTTAACCTCAGACTATTATATCTGAAAATTGCTGAGAAACCCAATTTCGGGGTGGGCTTTTATGAAATGCCCACCCGCTGGATAAGTTTTATGAAATACCCAGAATTAAGTATTTTCACGTTAAATATTCCAAGATTCCCTTTTAGATGCCACCCGCTAGAAAGTGCTATTTTTATAATACCGAAACTACCCCTCCGCGCGAATTGGTCATCTATATGTATTTGAATTCAAAAAACTCAGATCTGGATTGCGATTTTCGTCTTCTTCTTATTCACGAGAAATCTGAATTCCATTGCTCTCATATTCAGCAGAGATCGCAAAGATCGTTCGTAGTTCGGTGTGTTTTTCTTCAGTCGAACTCAGATCATCGCTCGTCACCATCATCACCATCATCATCATCTTCATCGTGGAGACATTTGAACTCAGATCTTCAATTGTGGAGAGAAGATCTTTCTTCTTCTTTTCCATAAGAATTATCATCGCTTTGAAAGAAGAACGAAACTCTTTATTCCTGAAAAAACTAAATTACACGTTTTAACACTGGAAATGACCATTCTTCGTCTTAATTAGGACGGAGAATGGCATTCTCCGTCTTAATTAGGACGGAGAATGCCATTCTCCGTTTTATTTAAGATGGAGAATGCCATTCTCCGTCCTAATTAACACGGAGAATGACATTCTCCGTTTCCGTCTTAATTAGGACCGAGAATGTCATTCTCCGTCTTAATTAGGACGGAGAATGGCATTCTCCGTTTTATTTAAGACGGAGAATGTCATTCTCCGTCCTAATTAACACGGAGAATGGCATTCTCCGTGTTTCTAACACGGAGAATGGTCATTCTCCTGCGTTTTAACACTAGAATGACCATTCTCCGTGATAAATTACACGGAGAATGGCATTCTCCGTCCTAATTAAGACGGAGAATGGTCATTCTCCGTTTAATTTAGCACGGAGAATGGCCATTCTCCGTCTTAATTAGGACGGAGAATGCCATTCTCCGTTTTATTTAACACGGAGAATGACATTCTCCGTTTCATTTAACACGGAGAATGGCATTCTCCGTGTTTCTAACACGGAGAATGGTCATTCTCCTGCGTTTTAACACTGGAATGACCATTCTCCGTGTAAAATTACACGGAGAATGGCATTCTCCGTCCTATTAAGACGGAGAATGGTCATTCTCCGTTTAATTTAGCACGGAGAATGGCCATTCTCCGTCTTAATTAGGACGGAGAATGCCATTCTCCGTTTTATTTAACACGGAGAATGACATTCTCCGTTTCATTTAACACGGAGAATGGCATTCTCCGTGTTTCTAACACGGAGAATGGTCATTCTCCTGCGTTTTAACACTGGAATGACCATTCTCCGTGTAAATTAAGACGGAGAATGTCATTCTCCGTCCTAATTAAGACGGAGAATGGTCATTCTCCGTGTAAATTAAGACGGAGAATGTCATTCTCCTGCATTTTATGGTTAGCTGAAACTTTGGAGGGCCATAACTTTTGACTGGGAGGTCGAAACGAGGTCCCGTTTGTCGCAAAATGAGCGTATCGTCGAGGAGACTGAAAGTAACAGCTTCATAGTTAGACGGCCTTCCGAAATTTTAGATTCGCAAAAAAATGATGTTTGGACCTCCGTTTTAGCACTTTTGTCGTTCGTCCCGGTCTTTCCGAAATTTTTCGACGAGTTTTTGAAGATTTTTGAGGAGAAAACCTAGATTCGAAAGTGAGCAGCGTATGGAAGAAGATGGAGTATTGAAACGTTTTTTTAAGAGCAGTTTTGTGGGTGTTTCCAATAAATTAAAAGGAAGGGCAAAAGGGTCATTTGGAACCCGCTTTGGATAAGTTTCTCTAATTCTGGGCACGCGATGAAAGTTTTTTTAGCGGTGGGTTTTACATAAAACTTTTTTAGTTTTTGGGCATTTCATAAATCTTCCCTATTATTTTTTTAGTTTTCAGACTAAAAGTACTGTGCAAAGAGTGAAGAATGAATCAAGCCGAGTGAACATTATGCACATACGAGCAATCACCATATCAGCAACCAGAGCATACTTTTTGAAAAGTAATGTGTCCAACGTTGTTTGTGCGTTTTGAGAGCTCCCGAAAGTTCGTCGGATCGTCAACAGAGTAAATAAATTACGTGCCGATTCGATCTCCACCGCTGCACTATCCATAATCTCAAAGCTTGTACTTTGAATTTTTCTGTAATTACATTCTATGTAATATAATTATTAAGTTGTTTACAAGTTTATCAAAATGTTTTTTGAAATAATTGTACTTCAATTTCTATCCGAAAATACGATCCTCGAGCATCCTCGTTATGATTATTTATTTGTTCGGCTGCTTGTAACAAAACTAATTTAATAAAATATATAATTTGTGATGAACAACCTTTCTCGTTTGGTGAGGTTGAACTATATTTTGACTATCGAAGTATTATATAAATCTTTATCTTACTAAAGTTTTTAGATATATTCTTAGAGTATAAATTGTTAAAATATTTGATTTTTTTTGAAATATTAGTATATTTTCTTTTAACTTAGCATATATGGACAATAGATAAAATTATTCCTTTGTTTGTACCACAACACATTATTAAGATTGGAAAAGAGTTTCACAAAAATGAATTATTTGTTAAGACTTTGAATTTTTGCATACTATAACTGTAATCTGCGAAGCCATGTTACAAGTTTTAAATGAATATGATATTCATAATAAAAAAATTAAACTTTTTTGCTAATAATAATAATTCTTGTATCCATATTTTGAAACCCAATTTTTGCTTATATTAGAAGGACGTCATTTTCATGTAAGATGTGATTGTCATATTGTTAATTTAATTTTACAAGAATGTTTTAATTTTTTCCAAACGAACATGTCTAATTAGTTTGAACACTTCACCAAGTAGGCAATAAGAATTTAAAATACTATGTGCATAATATGGTTTGAGATCTATGAGATATGTTAAGAGTGTATCGTACATTACATGCTCTAATTTGTTTATATAAAAAGATTATGTCAAATTGATCCGATTCAACTGTTCAATATATTAGTAGTTGTGGTGTTTATTTCCTCGAAATTCAAAAAAATGTACTTGTATTTAAACTCCTACGAAGAAGATGTCTGGGCCAGATCCGATCAAGTCCGTTTAAATCTGGATCCGGGTTGGCCTGACCCGTCCCACTTAATACCTTGAGGCTCTGGCTACAAGAATCCCTTTTCTTCCAAGATAGTCATACTGTAATAATATTAGCAATTTTTACTCCTATTTGGTGTAAGTAAAAAAAAAAAAAAAACTCTAAGAAGGGAAAACTCTGAAATTTAAATTTTATATGACCTGTTAATATTGGGTTTCTATAATAATAGAATAAAAGACCACTATATCCTTCCCGGCTCCCAATATCAACCCTCCTTAATTGGTAATTCCTGGACGGTTTCGAATGGCTCTCCAATGGTTTTGAATCGGTTGATTTCAACAATTTTGACAGTTTCCATATCTATTTTGGGTATCAATATCAGCTAATACCGCAAACTATGTCAATTTTTTTTTCTGAGTATTTGTTGTATAATAACGTATAAGAAGAATATTATCCAATTATAACTAAATATCTCTTCTAACTAATGTCGTAAAGGTGTAAGATATTTTTCTTGTTTGGTTGAGTTCGATTCTTCATGTTGACAAATTTAACTTTTTTCAACCATTTTTTACATAATTTATTTTTTTTAAATAAAATGGACAGTGATATAATGACGACTTAGACGGTTCAATTTTGAGCCGTTTTAAAGTCTCATTATATAGTATTATATAGTGGAAGATGAGCAAAAAGGGATGTTTATTAATAAACCATGTGACACTAATTAAATACTATGTAATCTAATAATTTTGGCAATAATTGTTGACCATAACACATTAGGATCTCCAATCATGTTTTGTGCATACACCATATGCTTTTGTATTAAGGCCTCGTTTGGTTCACGGAATCATCGGATTAGGAAAGGAAAGTGATTACTTTTCTATGTTTGGATGCCAAAGAAATTGAAGGGAAAAGTAAAATAATTTCCAATGAAAAAAAAATTATGGAGGAAAGTGATTACATCCATCCAAGCAAGGAATCACTTTTCCACATGAAGTATTCTTTCCTTTCCAAATTCCTTGGCATTTCCAAACATCGGAAAGAAAAATCAATAGAAATTGTAATTTTCCAAAGAAAAAAAATGCCAAGGAATTGATTTTCTTTCTCTTCCATTCCGCGAACCAAACGAGGCCTAAGATTGATTTTTTAAGCATACTAATAACACGCACATGCAGTGCATGCTTGTAAATAAATTGTTCTGAATTGAACTAAAGCAACCAATAAAAATGTCTCCCACCTTAACCACTTGAATTAAACATGTTTATTATAATTAAATCATATTAGATAGTTAAAAAATTAATTTTTTAAAAAATAATTAATAGAGTATTTATAAACTACTTAAGACGGTTTTGAGCCGATCCAAGCTGCCTTATATTAATATTAGTAGAGATAGATATAGATTGCGGCTTACATAAAAAAAAATCTATCAATATGGACTTTTCAGCTTGTGATCTTAGCTGTAATCGGAATTGAGTACGGATTTTTTGAGTTAGCTCATTCCCTCTCTTAAGAATTCATCTAGATATGAACATTCTCTGTTACGAAAAAGAAAAAAAAAAAAGCTAATTTGTTCGCAGGCGAATTGGTCCGTCCACCGTATGGCCGTACCCCATTGTCTCTCCTGTATTCACGAATTCTACGTTGGTTGACCTGTCAATGGGACGACGCAACATGACGGACGGGCAACATAACAGTACTCTATGAAAAATATGATATGATCACGTAAATTCTCAAAAGTACCAATAATTCGCCTGCAAGCCATGATGCACTTATTTCGAATTGATTGGCCGACATCTACAATTGCTATGCAATTTCAAAGGAACATTCATATCCTCGGATTATTTCGGTACGAATTATAGTGTATCTGGACTAAGTCCACAACCCCCACCTGATGTTGCCCCCCAACAGTTCCACCTGATAATTTGACAAGTTGATCTTCATTGTGGGCCGGCCCCGAGGGGTCACCCTCGTCTCCTATCTATTGTGGGCTCACGCTGAGGATGAAAGTTCGTCCTACGCAGAGGAGAGGTTGTCCATACCGAATCCGAAGTCTTGTCGGACTTATCCATAGGCCGGTCCTTTCTGCAATCACAAGTCTGTCTCTGTGTGCTTTTGAAGGTTGTTCATATATTGCGTATGTAAAGTTTAGCTGATTCATTTCAAGATCAAGATCTGGAGCAAATCTTAAACAAGAAATTATTGGTTTGCTTAATTTTCTGTGTGTTAGACTCGTGTTCTTCAAGGACGAACTTTGCTATAAATCTCAATAATCTCTGTCAGAGGCTGTTTGGTTCGCACAAAGTGTGCGAAAAGTGGAGGGATTTGCGGAAAGTGGCTGGGTTTTGCAGGACTCGCGGCGTTTGGTTCGCAGCAACTGGAGGCAGCAAGTGAGGAATTTCACTTGCTGCACAGTTGCTGTCCCCTCGTTTTGGATAATTTTCACTTCCCTCACAAAAGTGAGGGAGGTGAGATGAAAGTGGTGGTGGAGCGGGGTTTGAGTGAGGTGGTGGTGGTGGTGGGAGGGTGGCGGTGCTGGTGGCCTGGAGGCGGTGGCGTTGGACGGTGGCGTGGGGCGGTGCTGAGGGTGGCGGTGCTGGTGGCCTGGAGGCGGTGGCGTGGGGCGGTGGCGTGGGACGAGGGCGGTGTCTTGGAGGAGGAGGGGCCGGAGGTCGTGGCGGCGGTGGTGGCGTGGGGCGGGGGCGGTGGCCTGGAGGAGGAGGGGGAGGAGGAGGTCGTGACGGCGGTGGCCGTGGCGTGGGGCGGTGGACTGGAGGGGCTGGAGAAGAAGAGGAAGAAAAGTAAAGTGTGAGAGAGAGAGAGATTTATAAATAAAACAAAATTTGGGATAACTATACCTAGGTTTACCACATCTCCAAAAAAACTTTCACTTTCCACTTACAACAACCATCAAAACATCAAACTCATTTTTCTTCCACTTGCAGCAGACAAAAAGTACTCTATCCAAACATATTTTAGAAAGTGTCACTTGCTGCAAGTGTCCTAAAACTCAACTTGCTACAATTGCCATTTTTACACTTTCAAAGAGTTATATCTATCCAAGCAGCTCTTAATGGAGGATGGAGTCCCCCAAACTATTAGTATATGTACATTGAATGGTTTCTTCCTATTTTACTTCTTATTATACAGGGCCTATGAGAGAGCCTGTAATAAATGCACCTGCTAACGCAGTGAAGGTCAAAAACATAGTTTACATTATTGACCGATACTAGTACAGTTTGACATATTCCAATTCAATAACTACCGATAGTAATCTCTTTTTAGTCATTTTGGTAAAGAAATTGAACAAAAGAAAAATCTATAAGCAAGGGTGTAAAAGTATAGTAAAATTGTAGAAACATGTAAACGAATACAATTTATTTATCGTAGATAAACCAATTAGCAAGAGCGCATTACTTTATTCAATTTTAAAAATACTAAGAAAAAAAAATAACACAAATTACTTAAACTTATGCTTAAATATATAAAATATTATTTTCTAAAAAATAAAAATAATTAATAATAATTTGATTTACGACATCAAAAAAATACGATACTAAGATCCGAAACCGTCGATGCTATCGATACTATCAATTAATTCGGATACTCGTAGGAAGCGTCCGATACCGATTCCGATACTGATATTACGAGCAAGGTTCACAGTATCGGTATCGGAGTCGGTATCGGACTATTCCTATGAGTATTGGTATCGACGATATCGGTAGCATCGACGGTTTCAGATCGGAGTATCGAATTTTTTGGTATCGAAAAAAAAAATTATTAATAAATTATTTACATTTAAAAACAGATATTTTATACGTTTAGGCATAATTTTAAGTATTTTTAGTGTTATTTCTTAGTAGTTTTGAAACTAAATGAAATAGTAGTTACCCTTACCGATTGGGTCACATACAATAGATTGGTTTTCTTCTTTTACATGCTTTTACAACTTTATTATGCTTTAAACCCTTGCCGATTTGTCTTTTTCGTTTAATTTTCTTTGCCGAATTGACCGGAAAAGAGATCCCCAATGTCGGTATCGGTCAGTATCGGATATTGGATCGGGACATGCCAAACCGTATCGGTATCGGCCGTATCGGATCGGTATCGACCGATGCTTTAAACCATGAATTTGCGAGCCTTGGTCAAAACCATGCAGTTTGTCGTGGCAGAGAGCGCCTCCTCGAGGAAAATAACAAGGTTCGCAGTATCCGTATCGGATTCGGTATCGGACCATACCTATGAGTATCATGATAGACAGTATCGACGGTTTCAAATCTTTTGGTATAAAAAAAACAAATAATTATTAACAAATTGTTAACATTTTAGAAAATATATTTTATACATTTAAGCATAATTTTAGATATTTCTATTCATCATTATCGATTGGTTTACATACCTTAGATAAGTTTTATTCTTTTATATTCTTCTAGTATATCTTTGTTGATTGGTCTTTTTCGTTTAATTTATTTTGTCGAATTGACCGAAAAAAGATCTCTAATGATAAGGACCGAGATCGGATATTGATCGGTATCAAATCTTCGAAAAATACCAAATTATATCGATATCAACCGTGATACTGTAAACTATGGAAAATATTCAGGTCCTAAGTGTGGCAAGGCATTATGATGTATAAAAATCCAAAATCAAATGTCAAGTTGGACATGCCCTGTTGTCAAGCATCTGTGGGACGTGGCATCTCCTCCACCTCAGCATGGTATGACATTTCTTGTGGACGCGACGCGACCACGAATTTGGGGGGGTGGGGGGGGGGGGGGGGGGGGGAGGGGGGCAACTTGGTGTTTGGTGGTGGGAGATCATTTGATGAAGATTGAGAATGTTAAGCAAGTGGGGTTTTTGAGTAATGATGCAGATTTGAGCCCTTTCAGAAGTCATGTCACCCACCACATGAGCTGGATAATGGGATGTGGTTAATTATCTAAGGCATGGCATCTATGATTGCAGTAGCAATGTAAAGGACACTCATCCACCTCTCTCAATCCACACTTTGCACAAATCTAATCTTCCTCTTAACCTTTCTTAGATGTGTTTCTAATTCGAATTCTCGACTTTGATAGTTTCTGGTTACAACAAATTTATAATTTTCTGACAGACAAATTATCTAATTTTTGTACTTGAATTTTGTATTTTTGGAGATTATTTTAATTTTAAGATCTCGTACAATATTCAAAAGTTGTATTTAACTTTTTATATTATTCATAATAGGATTTAGATTTCGTTCCGATGTTTGGTTTGGATTGACCGTCGAAAATAGAAATTTAAATAAAATTTTCGAATATTATATGGGATCTTAAATCTAAACACAAATTTTAAATTTATGGAAACCTAACGTCAGTCCCAGTCACTCACCCATCAAAACGGTACTTAGATATACTTCTAAGCAATATAGAATATTATACAATATTCTAAAATTAGATTTTGTTAGTACACTATATTTCTATGAGCTTTGCTATACCTACAACCAAATGATTAACATTCTCTTAGGGTGTGTTTTGTAAACCGTATTTGGAGGTGGAATTTAAATTTTTATGGATTTTGAGACAAATTTATGGAATCCTATGTTTGGTTGGAGATGGATTTGGATATGGAAAATACGACAAAATCCAAAACTTGGATTTGGTTGGATTTTGGAGGAAAAAATAATTATTCTTTGATAATTTCATTAAAATATTTATTATTTAATAATTTTGTTAAAAATTAGTAAATTAAAAATTAGTTCATCTTTAATAATTTCGTTAAAAATATTTATTCTTTAATAATTTCGTTAAAAATTAGTTAATTAATAAAAAACTAACTTTTTTATTAGTATTATTAATTAATAAAAAAATAGTATTATTAATTAAAAATTAGTTAATTTGTTAATTTTGTTATAATCATAATTAATAATTTATTAGTATTATTATAATATTAATTAATTATTTGTTAATTAGTTAATAATCATAATTTACTAGTATTATTATATTATTATTATAATATTAATTAATAATTTATTAGTATTATTATAATATTAATTAATAATCATATCCTATGTTTAGTATTATTAATTTAAAAATTAGTTAATTAGTTAATTTTGTTGTAATCATATTAATAATTTATTAGTATTATTATAATATTAATTAATAATTTGTTAATAACTATTTTATTATAATCTTAATTAATAATATTTTAATCACAATTAGAATCATATTTTATAATAATTTAATTAATAATATACTAATCATAATAATATTAATTTATAATTACTATTTTTAAAATATTTAATTTATAGTTAATTAATCGTTAATTATTAATTATTAATCAATAATTATAATTTATAATTATTAATCGTTAATAAAAAATTATCAATTATCAATTGTTGATTATTAATCTTTAATTATTAATCGTTATTTATTTAAAAATTAACTAATCATTAATTATTAATTTTATAATTAATAATAACTAATCGTCAATTATTAATTACTAGTCGTTAATTACTAATCGTTAATTATTAATTTTATAAATAATAATAACTATAATTAATCATAATTAATTAATAGTTTAATTATTGATCATGACTATAATTTAATTATTAATCATAAATTCAAATCCTATGTTTGGTTTGAGTTGGATTTGATTCTTGAAATCTATGATTTGGATTTGGAGGATTTCCAAATCCAAAACCAAATAGTGAAATCCGATTACCAAACAAGCCCTTACAACCATCACATGTCAGATTTCTATTGGAGGAGAGGGGGGGGGGGGGGGGGGGGGGGGGGGGAGGGAGTGGTAGGATTAGATGGAGTTCATGTAGCAAAGGGTGAGAGAGAAGGTGAGATCTGGTGGAATTTATGTGTAAATAATAGGAGAGAGGTTTAAAAAAAAGCTATAATTATTTGATTGTAGACTTTAACATTTTTTTATTTTTTATTTCTTTGTTGTGTCAAGTCATGGTATTTCCTTTTATGGAAAGTTTGAAGGGATGCTTTAGTTTGGGATCAAACTATAGCCAAGGAAGCTTGAAGAGGGGAGAGGGGTACTCATGAGTCTGAGTCTCATGACCTAGTCAGGGGTCCTCACTAGTTGGTCATCATTGGAGAATATTCTCCATGCCCACCTATGATGTTTCTTCCTAGGGGGAGAATGATGGCCTCTATGAAACTTTGGAAACATTAACACACATATTTGGCTCAAAAGGAGGGCTTTGAGTACTTTTAAGGTTCTTTGCCTCCATGATGGTGGGATGGTGTGCAAGTGCTATGATTGCTTCAATGTGTGCACAATGTTTAACATAATTTGGCATCAACATCTCCACTTGCATTTTTGCTAATTATCTTCAAATTTGTAGCATTGTCTACTGGAATCCTCCTCGGCAACCTCAATTTAAGTAAGATTATGTTAATATGTGAAAAAAAAAAACAAAAAAACAAAAACAAAATACTATTTGACTCCCAAATTTTTTTAGTGATATCATCTTCCATTATATGACAGATAACATGGTTGCTGACATAGCAGTTGACATGACAAAATTTAACAATAAAATTAATATTAAAATTAAAACTAATAGTAAATTAATAAATTAACATGATAATTAACATTAAGATTAACCTTAACATTAAAATTAACATTAATAATAATATTATATTAATATTAACATTAATAGTAATATTAACATTAACATTAACATTAATATTAACATTAGCATTGAAAAATTTGGATAATTAATTTTTTTGGTTTAAAATTTGCCATGTCAGCTGTTATGTCATCTGTCATGTCAGATGCCACATAATGGGAGATGGCATCACCAAAATATTTTGGGAGCCAAATAGCATAATTGTAATATGTGTTCTAAAAATATATAACTACTTTTAGCAGCATATTTATCAATATAAAGTTATAGTTGTCAATTAAATTTATATAATGTCTTCTGATTTCAAGAAAGACTATCAAAACTATTCTTAATTTATTATAATTTGGAAAAATTAAATTTATAACTTTTTTTATAAATTATAAATAATTTTGGTAACCCGCAAATTTTATGCAATTGTAAAATCTTTCTTGACAATTACACTTCTCTTGTTAATACATATTTTAAGTGAAGGATGTATTGATGAATGTGCTGACGGAAGTATCTATTAAAATACACATTTGTTAATATATTAACTTGTGCTCTTTAGAGCACATGTTAACAAAATCCTATTTAAAATTACTTATAGATCTGGTTTGGTTTGCGGGAAAGAATTATTTCATTTCTTTGAAAAAGTAATTTTCTTCTATGTTTGGAAAAAAAGTTTTTCTTTCCAGTATTTGAAAAAGACATGAATATAGTCAGAATATATAATAGTGATAGTTTAGTCCTTATTTTTGAATAAATACCCAAAAATTGGAGGAAATTGGACAAGGAGAAATTATTATTATTTTTTTTTTTTTGGATTTTTTATGGCATGCAAGCAAACACATGGAACAAATGAATTTCCTTTTTCAAGATCCTAAATAGGCGAACCAAACGTAACCTTATTCCTACCTTCTCCAACTAATCTCTACTATTATAAGGGACTTCAAAACAGCTAAAAATTGAGCCGTCTAAGTCGTGTGTATATCATCGACCATTTAATTTAAAAAATATTAAAATATATAAAAAGTTGTTGAATTTTTTTTAGTTTTTTCATATATGTTCAACATTGGAAATCGAATTCATGCAAACAAGAATAATACCTCTCATGTTAACCACACGAGTAAGAAATATTTGACTATAATTAGATAATATTCTTATTATACGTGCAGAACACATGTATCTACTAGTATATTTTAGCGCTTCCCCAAACAAGTGCCGATCTATTCATCTACGTTTTAGTAGTCGACATGTTTTTGTTGAGTCTTACGTGGTTGTCCCCAACTTGTTACGGATACACTCCAATATCTCTTGGTTAATTGACATATTTTTCAGGAACCTTATGAATTATGATTATGTGGTCCATACATGATACATGCATTGTATGATCTTTTTCATGTAGGTGTGTGGACCAGACAGACGTTGTCGTCCATCATTTATTTTCTTTCTCTAGTAAGTTCCCAAGGAGCCTTCCATGTAGGGCCGCAAATGTGCCAAGCCGTTCGCAAGCTGCTCGAAGCTCGGCTCTATAAAAGCTCGTTTGAGCTCAGTTCATTTAGTAAACAAGCTGAGCTTAAGCTTCATTTTCGAGCTCGTTTAATAAACGAGACAAGCTCAAGCTTAGAAGCACTTAGCTCGTTTGAGCTCGCAAGCTAGCTCAATTATGAGCTTGCGAGCTAGCTCGTTTAGAAGTTCGTTTAGGAGCTTATTTAGAAGCTCATTTGTTCTTTGTTGAATTTTAATTTTACATATGTTTGTATAACAATATGGTTGTGTACATTATACATTTATATGTCCTTAATAATTGATATTAAAGAACTTGTTTAATTAAATTTTTATAAATAAATTGTTACTATTACAAACAAGTAATTTAATTCAAACCTAACTAGCTTGAAATCGAGCTCGTTAAGCTTGAAATCAAGCTTAATGAGCGTGAAATAAAACTGAACGAGCTAGAAATCAAGCTTAACGAGCTTGATTTTGAACTTATCGAACTTGTTTATCACGCTTGAATCAAGCTTGCTTATCAAGCTAAGCTCGAGCTCAAACCAAGTCAAGCTCAAGCTTAATATAAACAAGCTCGAGCCAAGCTCAAGCTCTAAAATATTTTTTTTTATCAAACTTGAGCTCGAGTCCGATCAATTCTAGTCAAACCAAGCTCAAGCTTACAAAAGCTTGACTCGACTTGGCTCGTTTGCAGCCCTACTTCCATGGATCTTTGGCCTGAACTATTATGAGCTGCTCCACAACTAATCATGAGTCTATATGTGCAGAACAAGGTTTAGTTTACAAGGAAGAGCCAATTTATTCCGATGGTCTGATTGAAACATCGTAGCTGTGCAGATCGGCATCGACAAAATGGAGACAAGGACGACGACGACGACGACGACGACAACGACGACGAATCATTCAACCCAGATCATAGTACTGTACAAAAGCGTCGGCGTATCAACGTAAGATAACTATATCAGTGTACGATAACTTGAAATTGTGACGCGACAGTAATGTTGAACTACACGATTAATTGTGTTGCGTGTTCAACCCAAGTTTGGTTTGCAAAATCTCTTTTGTATTTGGATGCAAAAGAAAAATATATATATTCTACCATCATCCAAGGATTCACTTTTCCTGAAAGAAAATAGCAAATAATATGTTTCCTTTTCTTTTCTTTTCTTTCCCCAAACTAAGCATGCCTACTCTGTAATCCCTTTTCTTAGAACATGATAGTCATCCCAATTACCCAATTTTTAGATTATAAATTAAAAAATGTAGGAGCCCATTTTGTAAAATAGTAATGTTCAATTAGAATTCCATTATAGTCTCAGCCGCATAGCTATATCCTGGACCTCAGAATTTATACATTCATAATGTAGAAACTCATTTACACTCATTTTCTACAATAAAAAGGTTCGATTTCGAGCCCGAATATCTAGATTCTATATTTTATATATTTTATAAAGAAGCTTGGTCTATGTCCATATTTTGTTTACTATTCTCGTACCAACCTAACACACTACATTTTTTAATTATAAATTTGGACTTTGAGATATATTTTTGAGCTCCATCTACTATTGATGTTGTTAGACTCGTTGCATCCATGCAAGGACGGAGTTAATATTTTTACTTGTGAAGGTGAATTGTCTAATCCTCCTTGAACTGTGAAGACAGACCTTGATAAGAGTAATTTTAAAATAAAATAAAAATGCTTAATTTTTTTGGAGACTTTTTTTCATAAGGACGAGTGACCCTAATGTTCACCATGTAACTCCAGTCTTTGGGTCGATGGAGCTAGACTAGAATATCTAGAGAATGGCTCGGTTCATGTTTCGTTATAGCGACATGGTGCGTGAATGAGTTATGGTCGGGGACGCAATAATTTTTTTTTTGAGATGTCCGACGATACGCACGAGACTTTGTGCACGATGCATTGCATGTCGGTTGAGCCCACTATCTCCAACTCCTACCAAATAAATAGAAGGAATAATATACCTCGATGGCTCGATCTACTGATCTTCTGCCACCCAGCCATACCTCTTTTCGGTAACCACAAGAACTACTTGAGTTCCGTACGCAAGAGGAACTAGTCATGATAATGTACTATAAGGTTTGATTGGTTACCGGCTTAGCACAAGTTTTCAGTCTTGATCTCACATAATGGCATCCGAGGAAAAGGAAGAAAGGGAGGAGAAGGAGAAGAAGAAGAAGAAAGAACGAATGAGAATGGATTCATATATTTGGTGCAATGAGAGTGGGAAATCCATTAACACCCCTCCAAAAAGTGACTACTTTCTATAGATTAGATGACGATGTGTTGGTTTGTGCAAGTACTTGAGCCCCACACAAGAACAAAAAGATGCCACTAAATCTCCACTATAGAGAGAGAGAGAGAGAGAGAGAGAGAGAGAGACGTTACACATTAAATGTGTTAAAAACAGAATCTTTCATGCTATATAACGTTGTTTAGCTAATCTTATTTATTTTAGTCTTTTTAGGTTTGGAATTTGATTAAGTTATCAATTAAGCATTTTGATAATCAACTCGCTACCTCCTTTTTTTAGGAATAAAAGTATGCAATCAGATATGGTAGCATGCCATTATGCAATGTAGGATGATTCACACGGGGAGTCCAAAGTGTTTTTCAATCCCTATCATGTCTAGGGGTGGACACGGAACGGATCGGACCGGACCCAAATTTTATGGACGGAAATCGAATCCGTTAATTGGCAGAACAGAACGAGACAGGTCCAAAAAATATTGGAACCGGAACGGATTCGACCCGTTCGAAACGGGTCCGAACCGGACCGACCCGCGGGTCCAAATGGATCCAAAAAAGTTAAAAAAAAATCTACAATAGTAAACATTTACATATGTTCTATTATCTATAAGAAGAAAACAAATCTTATGTATTTCCAAATTTCTAAAATTTGTTTACTAAACAATAACTTGTTCTATTATCTATAAACTATTATAGCAAAAAATGTCAAAATTGATTTAAAAAAAATACATATCCCTACAAACGGGTCGGTCTGGGACCCTGTTTATTTTGAAAATAGGACCCGTTCCGTCCCGTTAGTGTCACACGACCCGCCCCGGCCCGTCCCGTTTAAATTTCAAATTTTAGGAACCGACTTATTTGAACATTTTACGGTTCGGACCCGTTCAGAACTGCGGGTCTTGGAACCGTATGTCCTAATTATGTTTGGTTCGTAGAATTAGACTCTTGAAAAAGAAAATTGGTTTTCTTTTATATGTCAAAGTAGAGGAGCGGGAAAAATATTCATAAAATGAAAGAAAAATATGAAAGAAATAATTTCCTCACTCACCTTGAGGATTAACTCTCTCTCCCAATTTATCTTTCGTTCCAAACAAATGATGGAAAGAAAAAAAAAAATAATATAAATAGCAATTTTTCAAATAAGAGAAAAGAGAAAAATAATTTATTTTATTTCCACGAACCAAACGAGGACTAGGGTTCGCATCGATAAGATGTGTCGAGGTATTTTATTCGGAATATGGGAAGACAAACAGGGGTGTAGTTGTAGTTTGATTTTATCATGAATTTGCTTTTTTCGCGTATAGTTAAATTTTGTGATTATGAACTCGACAAAAGCCAGATGTTAGTCAAAACCGAAATCTTGATTTACATACTTGTAAATCACCAAAAATCTTTGGTGTGCAGTAAAAAGGATAAACGATTCTCAAATCAAGCAAAATCCGGTGTAGCGATAAATCGATTGGATTTCAAGTAATTTTGCTTTGGACTGATTTGAGCATGATTTGGAGGCTATAAGACCATCTCCAATGATGATTTCTAAAATTGAGTTTTTATTCTACTTGGCATTGTAATTTAAGCATATTTTTATTCTAGTTGAAAGAGTTTCTACATAAAAATTGTAGACATACAAAAATGCTCTCAAATAGTTCTCCATTTCTATCCTATGCGTCACGTGAAAGGACAAATTTAATGGTGTGAGGCCCAATAATAATTGTCATCCTAGATAGGAGAATTTCTATGAGAGCTTCTTAGAAACCCCCTAGAAAGTTTTCATCCTACATCATTGCCATCTAGGATAGAAATGGTGATAGAAATCACTATTGGGAAAAAAAAAATTCTAAAATGGATTTTTTTCTAAGAAATAGGGGAGATAGGAACCCCCATTGGAGATGGTCTAAGACATTAGTTAACTATCCATGATTCATATTTGAATTTCATATAAAATCCTACCCAAGGGTTATTGGTTATTGGGTTAAGCCACAATACTAGCGCTAAGACCATCTCCAATGGTGATTTCTAAAATTGAGTTCTTATCCTACTTGACATTGTACTTTAAGGAGATTTCTATCCTAGTTGGAAGAGTTTCTACATAGAAATTGTAGATATACAAAAATGGTCTCCAATGGTTCTCCATTTCTATCCTATGTGTCACATAGTAAAAGGACCAATTTAATGGTGTGGGGCCCAATAATAATTGTCAAGAGAGATAGAAGAATTTCTATGAGAGTTTCTACATGTAGAAACCCTCCTAGAAAGTTTCTATCCTACATCATTGCCACCTAGGATAGAAATGGTGATAGAAATTATCATTGGAAGAAGTTTTTTCTAAAATAGATTTCTTCCATAGAAATAGGGAAGATAGAAACCCCCATTGGAGATGGTCTAAGGTGATAAACTGACAAATACCACAGAAGTATATCCAAATTTAATGCATCTCCCTTCTTATTTAATCTTTATCTTGGTCATAGCATAATATTTTGGCTTTGCCCTTTATATGTCCAAGTCCCGATTTAGAATAGTCCGAGCTCTCTAGTCTGATGGTATTCGAACGGATATTCGGAGGAACCGGCATGATTGGAGTCCCCCAATCAGAATATGTCACTAATAAATGCAAACATTAGCTGCAAATTTTCCTAGCCATGAACTAGAAACAAATTTTGCTGCAAGTTGCAAGCAAGAACGGATCTTCTATATCCAATTGCTGTGTACCAAATATGTAAACTCTTCTATAAAAATATAGATGCTACTGAATGTAGTGTTATTTTTAAAATAATCAGTAAAAGCCATATTTTATAAGAAGACAAATATATTTGTTACACAACAATTGGAGATAACAGCCGTTTGCAAGTTGCAAGTAGCAACTGCATATTTTACAGGCGTTGTAAAAGGTTGCAATTAACTCCCGTGTCATGTCCGTCCCAAACATAAAATGGTGGAAGAATTTATTACAATTTGAAGACATTGCCATTACCAACAAAATTGAGGTTAAGGGACTACGACATTGTCACTGCCACCAGCAAAATAATAGGCAACAATAACTGAGTCCGAGACTCCGAGTTCAATCAACACTCCAAGAGTAAGTATTATCCGTGGTTTGTAGTCTAGTGGTAACAACCACCTGATGCGAAAGGTGCAGATTCAAATTTTTCTTGACATTTACCAAATCGAAGAAAAAGACACCTAAAAAAAACACACCATAATTACGTCACAAACTTCCAAATTTACTCTATGTTTCTTTAGTTTATACGATTCAGTATACAAATTATTGAGCAGATAATGAATATTTATAAGTTCAAATAAATTTTACAGATGTAACAATGAGTTGGATTTACGAGGTGGTAGAGATGAGGGTTCATGTTATTCTCGTTTTCTGAATCTAAATAGTTAAATTCAAATAAACAAAAAATTCTAAAATCCCAAAGCTGAAATCTAATTCGAACCGAAATTAGCCATTCGAACCGATATTCGATTCGGTTTATTCAATTTGTTCGATTGTACTATTTTTTATCATCTAACGGGTTGGCAAAAAGTTGGAAGTGTAGTTAAATTATCTTTCAAAAAATATAATTTTGATGCATAAAATTGTTGTATTTTAAAGTTTGGCTAAAAGTTGAATTAATTGTTAAATTATGAAGGTTAGACTTTAAAACACATAATACAAATGTTGTCGTCAAAATATAAAAAAAAAATGCACATTTTTAATCGAAAAATATGCATAAAATTAAGATTATTTATATAATTGTGTGAGTCTTATTCGACTTTCATTTTTGGAACAAAATAAAAATCGAATAATTTTTTTTAGTATTTTTATAACCGTGATATTGATACTGAACAAAATTATTCTCAGTCCAAAATTGAATAATTCTCATCCCCTAACTATAAATAACAAAATACAATTCAAAAAGAAAAGTTTGATTTAACTCAATCAATATTCTCTCACCGAATTTGAGTGGCTCTTGTGGTTACTTAGAAGAGTTATAAGATTTCCGATTGGATGACTCCTACATATTGTCGAACATTTAAAAAAAAAAAAAAAAAAAAAAAAAAAAAACCCTCAGTATTCTCCCTCCATGCCATGGTCCCATGCCATTGTGTGTTTGATGTGGTAGTTTTTCTTTTGTGTGTTCATAAGTACTGCAGAACTGCTCACTTGACTGGTCCTTCTCCTTTAGTTGTTGTTCCATTGCATGAAGAAAAAAAGAAACTCCAAAAACTCACCTTTTGCTTTTAAATGCTCTCTCTTTCTCTCTCTCTTTCCTTCTTTCTCACACAACAACAACAATAATAAGTTAAAAAGAAGGAGAAGTCCCCCCCCCCCCCCTCCACTTTTCTTTTTTTTCTCTTTCTCGAAACCCAACAAAAACTGTTCCATCTCTCTTCTGCTGCTGCTGATGTTATGTAGGTGGTGTGGTGGTGTGGCATGAAGAAGAAGAAAGAAGGAAGAGAAAGAGAGAGAGGGGTAGTTAATGGATGGTGGTGATGTTGTGACGATGATGATGGGTGGTGGCAATGAGAATGACCAGAAGAAGAAGAGCAAGGATGACAGTAACCCAACATCAACAATATTCCATGATTTCTTGGGGAAGATGGGCTCTCAGGAAATGCCACTGGAGACTGCTGCTGCTGCTGCCGCTTCTCATCATCTCCCCCCCTCCCCCTCTCATGGTCTCTCTCTCTCTCTCTCTCTCTCTCTCTCTCTCTCTTATTTTTGTCTTCTCATTTGGGTCTCCTTTTTGTTTTTCTTCCTATTTTGGGACTTTTTTTGGGTTCCTATAGTTGTCTATATTCTAACCTAGTGATATGTGTTAGCTTTACCACTTATATGTTCCTGTTTTCTTTATTTGGGTCCTTCTTTTGATCTTTTTTTTTTTTTTTTTTTCAACTCTGGGATCTGCTTTTGTGTTGGTTTGTCAAGTGATTTTTTCTCTCTTGTTTTGGGTTGATTATTTGCTTCTTAGTGATTATAGTTGATTTCATTGTGTTAGCTTGAGGCTTTGAGCATTAATGAGTATATATAAAGAGAATATTTTACTGCTATATCATTGATCTTTTTTTTGTTGTTGTTGGGGGGGGGGGGGGGGGGGGGGATGATTTTCTCTGTAGATTTTTTTATATGGTGTTGTGTTTATTCTAAGATGGTATTATTGATTATTATGTATTCTACTGAAAATATAGTTGATTTTCTATGTATTGTTTGTCTATTTATTCCCTTTTTTTGAGTATATATATAAGAAGGGGATAGAATAAATAATGCTATTATTGACTTTTCTTTTCCTTTTTTTAGAATGGGTTTGTCTATTTATTCCCATCAATCACTTATTTGTCATCTTTCCTTCTTTTCCTAAAATTTAAAGTGTGAGTATTTATGTTCTTATTTTACTGCATTTCCAACATATAATTGTCTGCTTGATTTTTCTTACTTGCTCTCCACTGTACAAAGACTGACAAAATTTTATGACTGACTATTATACTGTCTAAGTTGGTACCAAATTCATGACTAGAGATGACACAGAAGATTGTTGGAGGATAGTAATACCTGACCTTCTTTTTAATTACAACCCACACACACCTACACGTCCTTGCGATTGTTGGGGGGCCGAACCCTGCCGGCTCCGCCTTGTGTCTATGCTGCTTTCCGCATGAGCTACAAGCGCTCGACATAGTAATACCTGACTTATGTATCGCCATTCTCAATCATATACATTGTGGAATGGGTCTATAAGGTTTATAGGGAACGGCATTGATTTATTGAGGCTCGATATAAATTGAAGATACAAAAACGATGTATCCATATGCCAGACGTAACTTTGCCAATCTTAGTTGGTGCCTTTCTTAGTTTGATAATTAGTCGTCTATGCTATTTGGGAACCTCTGCACCCTCTTAGATTATGTAGGCCTTCAGTTAAGGGATGGTTTCTTTGAACAAATTCCTTGCCATTAAGCAATTGAGTTGGGGAACATAACAAAGTATATTCAGAGCTCATCAATATTTCTTGATGGTTATATAGCCTCTGACTTTGATCATTCTCAAACAGGTTTGCTTCGCCTTCGAATTTAGCATGGAAATTAGTTCTCGACAAATGTGGATACCATTTATCTTTGTAATAGAATGCACTTGATGTGTATTATGTATCATTAGCTCTCTCTCATCGCAAACTACACTGTGGACTGCATTTGGTTCAAGTATTTTTATCCCATTGCCTAGTAGCCTTTCCTTGTCATTCATAAAGTGCCTATTTATTTGGTCTGATATCGTCCTCACTACTTCAAATTGGTCAATTTATTTATTTAATCAAATCTCTCATGATCTTGCATATTACTTCAAATGTCTCTTTTACCTTTTAAGTTTGTAATTTCTTTCTCCTATTCTATAACTAGTTATGCCAACTACTGTCACTCCCTATAGCACCAAAACTCTACTAACTACTATAGCTACCACCTGCACCACCTCCGCTTTAATATCTTAGTAGAAGATCTTCCCAATCCATTATACTCGTATTCTTATAGAATTTTCTGTCAGCCACTTTGACTGCTTGCCACGGACATTGTTGCTATCTAGATTGGTACTATCAGCATGGTCTTCAGTAGTAAGCTCTAATTACTGGTATTTATTCCTTTGTTTTCCGCTACGAACAGTGTCTGCAATATCAACATAGTTCTTCTCTACCCAACTTGGATTTCTCCACTGCCATTAACTCCACTTACCTCACTCTTCCTCTTCAACCCTCTTCACTTTAGAAGTACCGTTAAGACTTATGTTCCTCTTCCCAGAATTCATCTGCACTGCTAAATTACTAGAGTATTTTGTGTCTGTTCTTATAGTCTTGTGACCCAATACTAAATTGGACAAGGCTTAGTGACAACTATTTTTGTTTTCCATCTGATGTTCTACCCATATACATGTCTTCTTTTTAAAAATAAAAATAAAAAATACATGTCTTCTTTTATTTTATTTTTCTACAATTTACGATGAGTTTCAATTAATGTGTTAATTTTACATTCAGTTTCCAAATTGTTAAAGGATTGACTTTAGTATTTTGGTTCCTCAATATTCTCGTATTTACAATGAAGCCTGGAATAATTTTGATGTATCTCGCTTTAAAGCAACCCTAAAGTGCTTTGACCTTTTGACTTTAGATGACTTTTGTGGACTTTCAGTTGTATTCGAACTTTGTACTTAATCTTAAAAGAAGTATAGTTGTGTACTCTTGTTAGAGTGCTTGCCCAGTTTATCGAAAAGAAAGTAGTATGATGTTTAGTGCTCTTAATAATCTTCTTGGACGAGAGGTTTAATTTCTTTTTTCCTTTATAGAGAGGCAGGGGGTGACCAGTTCTGAGATTTTCCACTTTCATGGCACAAAGAATACTATGTCAGGGTCCGAGACAAGCAATGCACTATCAGGAAGAAAAAGGAACTATTCATCATCCTATATGGGTTTAACTAGGGATAGAGTGCTTCCGATTGGCTCAGATTCCCCAGAGAGCTCACGGCTGATGAAGGTATTTATATGAGTTTTGCATTCTTATACTATCACAGATAAGTCAACCTTTATACTTAGTCTTCTTCACTTTTTCTATTGGATTTTCTTCTCTCGTTAATATATTCTCAACTTGTAACTCAGATGTTTGGGAAAGAAGTTGTGAACGAGCGGCTGGGAAGATCACATGACAATGATATGCCCTTCGGAATGCAACCACCACCTCGGCCCACATCATCTCTTATACTACATCCACCTGTTAGCTCAAGACCTGATTCGCTAATTTCCAGATGGGAACGATCTCTGCCCATGAATCCTGGTCCAGGGATGCATTTCCCCTCTCGTTTCGGCCATAGTGGAACAACCATGGATAGGATTTCTTCTTCATATGCACATAAAGAGGCTGGTATGGGCTCGATTCTTATATCCCAAGACGCAGCAGATGAAGGCTCTAGGACAGGCAAGAAAGGTTCTGGAATTTTGAGCATTATTAACCCGAGTAGCAGTGGAGCTGGTGATAAAAACACAACTGGGATGCAGCCTTGTAGCAGTAGACCCAAGGCTCCTCAAATGATTGAGCTCGAGTCTTCCAATGTACCGAGGTGAGTCTGTGCTTGCTTCTCCTGCCTTTAATAATTATACTCTTAATCCAACTATGGAACACTACTACAAAATTTTGAAGAAACCAGAGGGACCTAATTTATTTACCATTTTTGCAGTCACTATAACATGGCACCTTCTACCCGACAAATGACCATCTTTTATGCTGGTCAAGCACACGTCTTTGATGATGTCCATCCAAATAAGGTCAGCTCCAAATTAAATTCCTCTATAATGTGATATGAGAGGTAAACTAGGAATGATTAAGCATGAAATGTAACTTCTTGTGATCGTATGTTGAGAAGCATCTGAAAGCTAGTGAATTGTAATTTGCCGGATATATTGTGCACATAATTATGTTCTAGACTACACGAGTATAATCTACACTTGGAACCGTGGATACTCCAAAATTGGTGCAATATAGTCTCATGTCCATATTGGATACACATCTGACACAGCATGGACACTCCAAAATACACAAGGCCGTGACATAGGTTCTATTGTTATGAAATACTAATCTTCAAGTTTCATATCTGATTTTTAAGAGAACATGGAAGTCAAACGGTAAGGTTTTAAAGATAATGTCATAAAGGCCAAAGTTACTTAACTCTGTGAATTCATTGCATCCTTTTCCTTCAAGATGGCTATGGATGTGTTGTCACCATTGTTTTTAGGACATGCAAAGCCTTTGGTTGGGGAAACTAAACGTTGGCAGGGAGGAGCTGTCTTCTAAATT
Organism: Iris pallida; assembly: GCA_029216955.1. NCBI lineage: Eukaryota > Viridiplantae > Streptophyta > Magnoliopsida > Asparagales > Iridaceae > Iris > Iris pallida. The sequence goes on from JANAVB010032220.1 coordinate 16,282,607, forward strand.
GTGCGGTAAGCTCAGTATGAAGCTATTATTGTGCTCCAGATTTAGACTAAGATTTAGGTTTCTGCTCCGGTTACACTTGGACTAGAAACGTTAGGAGTTATAACTTATAAACACTAATTTTACTACGTTTGTCAATGGTGTGCTTATTTCTTCTTCGATCTGAAGTATAATTCATCAGTTGGAGAAGAGTGTGTGTACGTTAGCTGTGAATATTATAATAAAAGTATGTGTGTTGATATATGTGTCAAGTGTTATTGGGCTTTAGTCCCACATTGCCTAGAATGATAGGAGAGGAGGCTAGCCTCTCCTATATATATGTAGTCTCTATTCCAATAATAAAACCACTTAAAATCTCTACATGGTATCAGAGTCTAAACTTGCTTAGAATACCGTCAGAGCCACCTTTTCCACACAAACCCTAACCCTAACCTCGCCCTCCCTTTCCCCCCTTCCCCCCACGCCACCGCTGCCGCTGCGGCTGTGCCGCTGTCACTGCTGCGCCGCTGCCGCTGCAGCTGCCGCTGTAGTGCCCCGTCCCGCAAAAGTCAATCGGAGGAATCGAAACGCCGACGGCATTCGGCCTTAGCCTTGCAACGGCTTGCTCGGAGACATCGCTCAGGTGGGGTAGTTTCGGTGAACTCTCCTCATCTTTGCCTTCACATAATAAATCGTGTTTTCAACTTGCACAAGTTAGGCTTGATAATAAAAGCTACGCATCCACATAGCTAAGGGAATAATCCCGACGGTTTGAATCGAGTTAGAACATGGAAAACGTCCCACGGTCGGCTTAGAGTTGGTGCACGGCGTGCTTTGAAAATGACACTCGGTCCTTCTCGTCCCGTGGCTTGGGAGAAGGAAAGTTGGTCTGCGGTACAAAAGCTGAAAGTTATCCTAAGTCATAGGCGTCGCCCGCACAAAATGCTTGCTGAAGCATGCACGGTCCTGTCCCGCAAGGCTTGGCATAGCCTTTGCTCGTCCCTTGGGTTATGTTGTAGGCTTGAGTGAGTTAGGCATAGTTATGCCGGTCGACCTAAGTCATTCTAAGTACTGTCCCGCTCATTCTGCGGTTGTCAAGTTAAATAGTCCCACGATCCCAAGGCCCGTCATATGAAGTATGACTTGGGCGGCAGCGTTGCATAGAACACGAGTCGGTTTAGAGGCACGAGCCACGGTTGGTTCAGTGGAAAGTTAGCCACGGTCGGTCGATACTTATGGAAACACGTTATGTTCAAGTTAAATTGGAAGGCTATGCAGTAGCCGTTTCCTGAGTTCAAAGAATGTTAAGTCTAAGCGATGGGTAGTCGCCGAGGCAACCCTGGTTAGGGGCTCTGCAAAGGAAGTACGAAAAGTGGAAAGAGTAAAACAACCAAGTAAATGAATTGATCACATAACAGCCCCAACAGTACCCTAAAATACACCATGTTAACCCTTATGAACTTGGACACTTGTCGACAAGGAGTGGTTTCTTCGAGCGGAATTCCGAGGCCACGGGACCGTCTCGGCCTAGGAAGAAACTGGTTGTAGCCGAGCTGGGTAATAGGCAACGCTGGTAAGGCGATCGGTAAGGCGGGGACTTTCATCGGGGCTCGCTACCTGCGTTGAAAGGGTCCCGTACTGCCAGGCTACGTCCAAGGCGGCTGGTTAGGCCAATCCCATAACAAACAAACACTTAATATAAATTGTATTCAACTAACATGGTAAGTTTTGTGTCGGCACGGGCGGTAATCCGTGTGTGTGCCTTTGGATTGAGTTGAATATGTATGAGTTAAAAAGACACAATGTCGGAGCCTAAGATTTGGCTACAGTGAAGGCGACGTGCTTCGGCACGAGATGTGGCGTCGACTGTTAAGTTGCGAGTTAAGTCAAAAAGGGCCGTAGGGCTAGTTGTGTGAAGTTACGTTGAGTTATTGGGCACGGCCTCGAAATATGAGGCACGGCCGCGTTGTCACGACACAAGTGTAGCCGAGACTAAGCAAGGAGGCGTTGCCTCAGAGTTATCGAAGCACGAATCGAGTTATGGCACGACCGAGTCGTTACGTCCCAGAGTTTGGCACAAAAGATAAGTATAAGTCAGTGTGTCGACAGTGCAAGCACGAGAAAAGTCTAGAGGAAAGGAAATGGAGTCTTTCGTATAGTTGCGTCTCTGATTATGGCCGTAAGGCGAACACGACTTGATAGGTTAACGTTGTTGGCACAAGGGTGGTCTAGTGACAAGTATGAGTTAACGTTGACATTGCAAGCACGGGATGGTCCCGACACACAAGTTGCGCTAAGGCGCCGGTCCTAAAATTGATCCTAAGGCAAGAATAGAAAGACAATCATAAAAGGGTTTATGTTGCACAAAGTAAATGAACGTGTAGGTTTTGTATGGGTGGGCGAGAAGCTCACTCCACCAGTACAGTGGTACTGACACCCACACAGTGTTTCATGTGCAGGCACAGGTAGAAGCTCGTGGCGCGGAGCTCGCTTGGATGCGTCGAGGCACGGAGTTCCTTGGCGAGTCGAAGCGTGCGGTCGCGTGATCTGAGGACTTATACAGGACATAATGTATGGACATCGCCTTCCGAAGCTTCCGCTGAATTCAAGTATTGTATCGAGAGAAGAGAGAGAGCAGAGTGACTTGTAAACGAGAGAAAAGTGAGCCTGAGAGACTTGCAATTGGCCTTGCGCCCACAAATGTAATCTTGTACTCAATATCAATAAAAGAGATTCTTTTGAATGTCTTGTGTTCATGTGTTCTTCTTTAATTCCGCTGCTATAAATCAATGTCTCTGCACGGGACTTCTGTGCGACGACCCCGTCGCAGCCGCTGTAATCGGCCGTTATGGAACCCGCCTTGCACGAGCGCAATCTAGGCTCGTGCGGCATCACGCCTTAGCGAGGACGATCGCTCCTACGGGAGCGGGGCGTGACATAGTGGTATCAGAGCACGGCTTTACGTCCTTGGACCGTCGATTGAATTCTTTAACTTCGATGATTCCGCAAAACTCTGTTGCTTCTGCAAGTTGTTATCGTTGGTGCGCTCTCTCTCAAATGTCCCTCGGCATGTCCATACAATAAGTCTAAATATTTTCGAAAGCTCGTACAAGCGTTCAATCTAACACATCAGTAGGCCGTTGCCAAATGCGTCGGTAGGGCCTTTGTGCCGAATGTTACACACTTGACTCGATAGAAAACATGTGCTAATGTTCGCAAAGTCGCACGTATGCCCGAATAGTCCTACGTCGACCTTAGCAAGTCGCGTGCGTGCCCAATTAGTCCAACGTCGACCCTAGAAATTGAGCGTGCAAACTCGGAATATAGTCCGCACGGGATGGCTATGCACACGGCCTTTTGGCTAAGTTGTGTTGCGCGTCGCGCACCTCGACCCTTGGTGCAAGCGAGTTGCGAACGATATCAAGTATCGCTCGGTCGGGAACGGAGATATACTTAGAGTGTCTATCGATTGGAACGCTATCGGACTAACGCTTAGGCGTACACGGAAGATTGATTTGGATTTCGAGGAAATAGTGCGAACGACTTAGTGTGTGCGTCGATACGACGCGAGCGACTACTCTAGCGATTCGTCGAACGAATCTGAAGGATGTCTTAGCGGATGACGCGAATGTGATTGAGGACTGGATCGTATGGCTTGAATCCGAGTGGTGTATGTGATAGGTTCGGAGAAGAATAAGAATGAGTGTCGACGACTAGTCGAGTGGCTCGAATCTGAGTGGTGTATGGTTTGTTTTGGAAATCATTCGAGCAAATATTGAGGATTACGAGTAACGGCGAGTATGTCGACGAGGCGATGCGATCGCGCAAAGCCTTAGAACGCGTCACGCTTAGTTGGTCGTGACTTCGAAAGTCCCAAACGAGCATCTCGTTCGGACAACTTGTGAACGAGCAACGCGAGTTAGAAAATGTTTCGGAACGATGAAAAAAAATTGAATGGTCTTGATCGAGGAAACTTAGAGGATCGCGCGTGCGATATCGGATTGATGCGGATGAAATATGACTTGAGTTTTGAACGATCTTGAAACGAGCTTGAGGAAAAGCGACTGAACTTGATCTTGAGTATTGAGAAAATTGTGGAATATCCAACTCGGACAATAACATCAGTCGCACGACTCGAAATTGGTTGCAAAGGAAGATCGTCAGGTTACGCATATCGTCGATGGTATTGAGGCGTATCAAAGATCGATATGCGATAACTCGGGGGCACTCTGACTCGGCGAATGACGGTCGTGCAAATGTCATTGTTCCGTTGGATGCTATACTTGGGATGTTAAAAAATGTGTCGAGGAAAAGATAGACTGGCTCGAGGATTTTCTAAGTTGAACGAATGACGATCGAACTTGGCTTGGATGGAAACCGGAATGTTTGGATTTGCTTTGTCGATAACCATAACGTTGACGTTCTTGTCTTATGCGAGCGCTACTCCAGCCTCGCACATGCGTCACACCGATTAGGGCGATCACTCTGCGTGAGCGCTGGTATGGTGAATCATACAGCGGGAGTGGTCGAACTTGCACGGTGCGACACTTTGTGCTTCGACTTGTGGTTTGACGCGAAGATAGACTCGAGATTGAATTGGTGTGCTTGTCTATTGAACTTGAGGATTGAGTAGGTCCAATTCGCGTATCGAAAATGAATGAGTCTAAACTCAAACAAGAGTTACGCCCCGATGAGAATGATTATTCCGTGGGAGCGTTGCATGGTGATTCATGAACCACCGCGGATTATCAGACTCGCGTGAGATTGGGGCACAACGTATTGTCGAGCGAGACAACCTCGTGATCGAATACATGAATTGGTTAGAATTGGTGAATTGAAGGGATTTGAAAATACGCAACGCGTGCCGTAATGCGAATTAGGTGATCGTGCTCGATGTTTAGAAATCTGAGTGACGCGAGCTTGGGTAGAAGACCCCGTATGATCGACTTTGGTTTGACCCTAGGATTGGGGTCAGTGTTGGCATTATTGTTGGGGAACTATGATTCCAATCCTGACATTGACTTAGCCTCGAAAAGAAATAGCCTAGCGGTTAGGCGAGACGCCCTGTTTCAAGTGTTAGCAATCGGAATGATTGATCTTGAGGATTGGAATGGATGGATAGATGGCGTGGATCACGAATATAGGAAACCCTGCTCACGAGACTCGGCTGACATGCATATATTTCAGGGACGCCGGGGTATATGCACGTCTATCATGCGGCTTGGCTGAATGCATGTATTTTGGGGACGCTTGGAATGCGTGCACGATCCAGCCAAGTGATACGACGAGTTCAAGCAAGGCTTGAAAAGATGGGAGTGTGTCGAGATCTTGAGATCGTGTTAAAGGAAAGATTGATAATAGTGCGAGCGTGGCTCGGAATCGAAGGAACGCGTAGGCGAACGTGTACGATTAGGTCTTGGCCTTAAGAATGGTAAGATGACTTGCCTTCAGGAAAGTCTCGAGGACGAGACTTGTTCTGAGTGGTGTATGATGTAGTGCCCCGTCCCGCAAAAGTCAATCGGAGGAATCGAAACGCCGACGGCATTCGGCCTTAGCCTTGCAACGGCTTGCTCGGAGACATCGCTCAGGTGGGGTAGTTTCGGTGAACTCTCCTCATCTTTGCCTTCACATAATAAATCGTGTTTTCAACTTGCACAAGTTAGGCTTGATAATAAAAGCTACGCATCCACATAGCTAAGGGAATAATCCCGACGGTTTGAATCGAGTTAGAACATGGAAAACGTCCCACGGTCGGCTTAGAGTTGGTGCACGGCGTGCTTTGAAAATGACACTCGGTCCTTCTCGTCCCGTGGCTTGGGAGAAGGAAAGTTGGTCTGCGGTACAAAAGCTGAAAGTTATCCTAAGTCATAGGCGTCGCCCGCACAAAATGCTTGCTGAAGCATGCACGGTCCTGTCCCGCAAGGCTTGGCATAGCCTTTGCTCGTCCCTTGGGTTATGTTGTAGGCTTGAGTGAGTTAGGCATAGTTATGCCGGTCGACCTAAGTCATTCTAAGTACTGTCCCGCTCATTCTGCGGTTGTCAAGTTAAATAGTCCCACGATCCCAAGGCCCGTCATATGAAGTATGACTTGGGCGGCAGCGTTGCATAGAACACGAGTCGGTTTAGAGGCACGAGCCACGGTTGGTTCAGTGGAAAGTTAGCCACGGTCGGTCGATACTTATGGAAACACGTTATGTTCAAGTTAAATTGGAAGGCTATGCAGTAGCCGTTCCCTGAGTTCAAAGAATGTTAAGTCTAAGCGATGGGTAGTCGCCGAGGCAACCCTGGTTAGGGGCTCTGCAAAGGAAGTACGAAAAGTGGAAAGAGTAAAACAACCAAGTAAATGAATTGATCACATAACAGCCCCAACAGTACCCTAAAATACACCATGTTAACCCTTATGAACTTGGACACTTGTCGACAAGGAGTGGTTTCTTCGAGCGGAATTCCGAGGCCACGGGACCGTCTCGGCCTAGGAAGAAACTGGTTGTAGCCGAGCTGGGTAATAGGCAACGCTGGTAAGGCGATCGGTAAGGCGGGGACTTTCATCGGGGCTCGCTACCTGCGTTGAAAGGGTCCCGTACTGCCAGGCTACGTCCAAGGCGGCTGGTTAGGCCAATCCCATAACAAACAAACACTTAATATAAATTGTATTCAACTAACATGGTAAGTTTTGTGTCGGCACGGGCGGTAATCCGTGTGTGTGCCTTTGGATTGAGTTGAATATGTATGAGTTAAAAAGACACAATGTCGGAGCCTAAGATTTGGCTACAGTGAAGGCGACGTGCTTCGGCACGAGATGTGGCGTCGACTGTTAAGTTGCGAGTTAAGTCAAAAAGGGCCGTAGGGCTAGTTGTGTGAAGTTACGTTGAGTTATTGGGCACGGCCTCGAAATATGAGGCACGGCCGCGTTGTCACGACACAAGTGTAGCCGAGACTAAGCAAGGAGGCGTTGCCTCAGAGTTATCGAAGCACGAATCGAGTTATGGCACGACCGAGTCGTTACGTCCCAGAGTTTGGCACAAAAGATAAGTATAAGTCAGTGCGTCGACAGTGCAAGCACGAGAAAAGTCTAGAGGAAAGGAAATGGAGTCTTTCGTATAGTTGCGTCTCTGATTATGGCCGTAAGGCGAACACGACTTGATAGGTTAACGTTGTTGGCACAAGGGTGGTCTAGTGACAAGTATGAGTTAACGTTGACATTGCAAGCACGGGATGGTCCCGACACACAAGTTGCGCTAAGGCGCCGGTCCTAAAATTGATCCTAAGGCAAGAATAGAAAGACAATCATAAAAGGGTTTATGTTGCACAAAGTAAATGAACGTGTAGGTTTTGTATGGGTGGGCGAGAAGCTCACTCCACCAGTACAGTGGTACTGACACCCACACAGTGTTTCATGTGCAGGCACAGGTAGAAGCTCGTGGCGCGGAGCTCGCTTGGATGCGTCGAGGCACGGAGTTCCTTGGCGAGTCGAAGCGTGCGGTCGCGTGATCTGAGGACTTATACAGGACATAATGTATGGACATCGCCTTCCGAAGCTTCCGCTGAATTCAAGTATTGTATCGAGAGAAGAGAGAGAGCAGAGTGACTTGTAAACGAGAGAAAAGTGAGCCTGAGAGACTTGCAATTGGCCTTGCGCCCACAAATGTAATCTTGTACTCAATATCAATAAAAGAGATTCTTTTGAATGTCTTGTGTTCATGTGTTCTTCTTTAATTCCGCTGCTATAAATCAATGTCTCTGCACGGGACTTTTGTGCGACGACCCCGTCGCAGCCGCTGTAATCGGCCGTTATGGAACCCGCCTTGCACGAGCGCAATCTAGGCTCGTGCGGCATCACGCCTTAGCGAGGACGATCGCTCCTACGGGAGCGGGGTGTGACAGCCGCTGAGCCGTTGCCGCTGCGGCTACTACTGCCGCTGCTGCTGCCGTGGGTGCCTCCGTGCACACCACTTTTAGGGCTCCTACTGTGTAGTGTAGGGAAGCCTAAAATCGTTCTTAAAGATTTATCTCATATGAGATTTTCAAGTAGATGCCGATGATGCCTAGATCCGATGAAACCAGGACGACGAGGACAAGCGTAAGTCGTGGAGCAAGTGTGACGTGATCGAGAAGAAGCATCGATGGAGGCGATCCTCAAGAAGCTGGATGCTGACGATGTGACGACATTGATGAAGTTGATAAAGGTGTCGGCTGGTGATAACACGACACGAGCGCCGCCAAAGTTGGAACTACCTTCCATCGATCTGAAGTTGGATGGACCAGCCACCTATCTGAGTTGGTCACGGCGGGTGAGAAGAACCCTTGCAGGAAAGAACCTGGAGGGATTCTTGACGGGCGAGAAGACAGAGCCGGAAGAGGGCTCGATAGGACGCGACGAGTGAAAATCCACTCATATGGTGATTTACATCTGGCTTCTCAATTCCTTAGTCCAGTCTATTGCTTCCACAGTAGATGGCATTGAGATGGTGAAAGACGTATTGGAGAAGTTGAGGAGAACCTATGATGGCGTGGGAAACAACCTACGGATCTTCCAGATTAAAGGGGAGATCGATGACACCGTACAAAGGGAGAAGACGGTGCAGGAGTACGCTACGGAGTTGGAGCGTCTCTGGCTGGATTATGATCACTCCTCGAAACGGGCAGGCTGTGGGGACCCGAAGTGTAAGGAGAGACATGTGTATCTGCAGGAGAGGACGATGAAATTCCTCAAAGGGCTAACTGCCACATTTGCACAGAGGACATCCTTACTCCTCGTCCAACTAGAGATCCCTAGTCTCGAGGAGGCTATCTCAGCCATGATCCAGGAGGAGACGCGGATCAGACTACAGACAGGGACAGGTGGTCCCCTCGAAGCAAAGTCAGCACTAGCAGCTGCTAGCTCGGACGACACAGGATCCAAGGGAGATCTCTGGCAACACAATCGGCAGTGCTACAACTGCGGAAAGATGGGCCATCATCGATATGCTTGTACCAAACCACCTAAGGAGGGAGACTCAGGTGATGGACGAGGACGAGGATATATTGAACGTGGACGTGGTCGAGGAGGCCGACGAGGCGGCCGAGGAGGCTATCGGACAAACTTGCTGGTGGCAGAAGGGAATGGAGGAGCTGGTGGCACCTTTACTGAGGAGGATCAGGCACTGCTGGACCTGCTGGAGAGAAAGCAGAGAGCGTCGACCGAAGGAGACAGGAGGAGCGGAGCAGAGGAGACATCCACCCCATTCTTCGGAGGCAACGTCGCTATGTATGCTCACCCATCAGAAGGTACTGACGAGTCACTCGCTCTTGCATCTATGTCTTCCCTTAAAACGTCAGACTGGATTATCGACTCAGGTGCATCTTGGCATGTGACCGGAAACGCTAGTGGGTTTTCTTCATACACTCACCTAGCACCAGCAGACACCATTCAGACTGCAGATGGCACTTTCCAACCAGTGGTCGGTAAGGGTACTGTTAATTGTACAGGTTCAGTAAGATTATCCAATGTGTTACATGCTCCATTATTTTCAGTCAGTCTCTTGTCTATTAGTTCTATAATTCTCCAACTAAAATGCACTGTTTCTTTTGATATTCCTAAGGTGACCTTCCAGGAGAAAGGGACATGACGAAGACTTAGGACTGGCACCTGGCATGGGAGACTGTGGTACCTAGATCGGGAAGGACTGGACTCAGCATTGATATCTATGGCAGAGAAGGCTGGAATGGGAGAGCTGCAACAGAGGACTGAAGATACTTTGATACTTCATCATAGGAGGATGGGACATTCTTCTTTTGATACTCTAAGTAAGTTGTATCCAGAGATGTATGCAAAATCAAATAAACAGAAATTAGTATGTGATGCATGCGAGTTAGGAAAGCTTACTAGAAGCTCATATGTTGGTACTGGTCATAAGAGTTCTCTTGTTTTTGAGGTAGTACATTCTGATGTTTGGGGTCCATGTGCTACTAACACTATGAATGGATATAAGTATTTTGTCTCCTTTATTGATTGTGCATCTCGTGTCTCATGGCTATATTTAATGAAAAATAAGAGTGAAGTATTTGCTTGCTTTCGGGACTTCCATAAACATGTCCAGACTCAGTACAATGCAGTAGTGAAGGTACTGAGGTCTGACAATGGAACGGAGTACACCAACAGGACACTTGCAGAGTACCTGTCAGCACGGAATACAGCACCAGACCAGCTGTGCATACACACCAGCACAAAATGGAGTAGCAGAAAGGAATAACCGACACCTTCTAGAGACCGCAAGAAGTATGATGATCGACATGAATGTCCCACAAAATCTATGGGGACATGCAGTATTGACAGCAGCTCAACTTATCAACATGATACCTTCAAAAGTCCTGGGATGGAAGTCCCCATGCGAAGTATTACAAGGCAATAATAGTGGGATACTCCCACTAAAGGTGTTCGGGTGTGTGTGCTTTGTGAAAGACAACAGACCATCAGTTGGGAAACTTGACCCCAGAGCAGTCGAGTGCATCTTCGTGGGCTACTCAGCGACTCAGAAGGGATATGTGTACTGGAGTCCAGTAGAGAAGAAGAAGTTCGTTAGTATGGATGTCCACTTCCGAGAGCATGAGCCATATTACTGCCAGGAGAGAACTTCGCACAACACGCCTAATACTACCAGTATAAGGCGAGAGGGAGAGATGGAGAACTTGGTGGTAACCAATCTAGAAATATGGCATAGAGGCACGGTTGAGGAGAAACATGAAGGTGAAGCAGAACAGGGGGAGGAGATAAGAAGTATCAGGCCTACGGCTCAGGGGGAGTTACTTACCTACAGCAGGAGAGAAAAACAAACTGCAGGACCAGTACCTACAGTGCCAGTGCTAAGTCCCTTGCATGCGTCTGTCCCAACTCCTGAGACACCACCATCCTCCTCATCTACACCACCACCCTCCTCAGGTGATATCATTCCTCCTACTTCTCCCATACCACTACCTACACGAAGGACTACTCGCAGTAATGCGGAAAATCCTCCGGACATATATGGTTGGGACCTTGCTAAGTTTGTTTCTTATGATCATATCTCTTCTTCTCATGGAGCATTTATAGCATCTTTGGATAGTATTACTGTACCTAACAATTGACAGGTTGCCAAGAACGATCCAAAGTGGAAAACGGCAATGCATGAGTTGGGAGCTCTTGAGAAGAACCATACTTGGGAGCTGGTGAGACTGCCAGAAGGAAAAAGAGCAGCCGGATGCAAATGGGTTTTTACTGTGAAGCAGAATCCAGATGGACAGGTTGTGCGCTATAAAGCTCGACTGGTGGCAAAAGGATACAGTCAGACATACGACATCGACTATGACGAGACCTTTGCACCAGTGGCGAAGATGAGCACTGTCAGGACCTTGATCTCCCTGGCAGCCAATGGAGGGTGGAAGCTATACCAACTGGATGTGAAGAATGCATTTCTTCATGGGAATCTACTGGAGGAGGTGTACATGGAGATACCACCAGGATTTGGCACCAAACAGACAGAAGGCAAGGTCTGCAGACTGAAGAAGTCCCTCTATGGACTGAAGCAGTCTCCTCGAGCATGGTTTGACAGGTTCAAGAGAGCAATGATAGGGATGGAATATCAGCAGATCAATGCTGATCACACTGTCTTCTTCAGACGAAGTGGAGGCCACATCACCATGCTTGCGGTATATGTAGATGATATGATTATCACATGCGATGATGAGCAGGAGATCGCCCAACTCAAAGGAAAGCTTGGCAAGTAGTTCGAGGTGAAGGATCTTGGCCCTCTTCGATACTTCATTGGGATTGAGATTGCTCGAGATAATGAGAAAATCGTTCTTTCTCAAAGGAAGTACACACTGGACCTGCTTACGAAAACGGGGATGATGGGATGCAAACCAGCTACGACACCGATAGACCAGAAGTTCAAACTGGATGCTGAAGCTGGAGAACCAGTTGACAGGGATAGATATCAGAGATTGGTCGGCAAGTTGATCTACTTGAGCCACACTCGACCTGATATTAGCTTTGCGGTCAGTGTAGTGAGCCGCTACATGCATGACCCCCGGAAGGATCATATGGACGCAGTATACCAGATTCTGAGGTACTTGAAGGGAGCCCCCGGGAAGGGACTGATCTTCAGAAGAAATAATCATGTAAACATCGAGGGCTATTGTGATTCTGACTGGGCTAGCTGTGCTGACGACAGGAGATCCACATCGGGCTACTGTATATTTGTAGGAGACAACTTGATCTCTTGGAGGAGTAAAAAACAGTCAGTGGTGGCCAGATCAACAGCTGAAGCAGAGTATAGAGCTATGGCCTTGGGAGTCACAGAACTATTGTGGTTGAAGAATATGCTGACGGAGCTAAAGCTGGACCAGGGAGCCAAGATGAAGCTATGGTGTGACAACCAGTCAGCTATTAGTATTGCCAACAATCCAGTGCAGCATGACAGGACCAAGCATATCGAGATTGACAGATTCTTCATCAAAGAAAAGCTGGAGAAAGGAGTACTAGTGCTGGGCTACGTTCCAACCAAAGATCAGATAGCAGACGGACTGACAAAGGGGCTTAGTTCTATCAGCATGATGAGAGGATGTGACAAGATGGGTTTAGTGAATATCTTTCGCCCATCTTGAGGGGGAGTGTTGATATATGTATTAAGTGTTATTGGGCTTTAGTCCCACATTGCCTAGAATGATAGGAGAGGAGGCTAGCCTCTCATATATATATGTAGTCTCTATTCCAATAATAAAACCACTTAAAATCTCTACAATGTGGTGCATCTATTTCTTTTTTCTTTTGTGCGAACAGACATATATTCATGATTTTCAAGATTGATACCTTACCCAATAAGTATATTTTCTGTATTTTTATGACTTTCCACGTGTACCCTGAATATTTATATGCATTTCTTCTCCGAGTTAGGTGAATTTTGCTGTTTTCCTGCTTTCTTGAAGACAAACCTCCTTGCCTAGTAATTTATAATGTAATCGTAGATAGGTGTTATTGTATTTAAAGTTCTTAAGATTAGCCATCAATTTTGTTTGAGCAATAATGAACCGACCCTAAGTTCAAATTCACAGCCATGTAGTTCATGGCTTCTCTCTCTAGCTTGGGTGGAAGTTTTTAAAACTTGATCCCTTTTATCATTTTGTTTCATTTTATCTAAATCTTGGGTGAACAAAAATAGTGTGGCACAACCTTCTTTGGTTAATTTAGTTACAAATTAGAAGAGGCAAAAATGTGGTGCTAATGCTGTTAGTGCAATGTGAAACATAATGCATGCTATCTGCAAATCTGTATTCTGTCACCAGGGGGTGGCCCAGCCGGTGGGGGAAAGTCCTGGGTTCGAACCAGGCCTAAAAGAATCTATCTTCAGTTTGTAGATTCTTTGTTGTATGCATGGCTGAAAAATACGTGACTAGGTAGTTTTGACTGAACGACACTAATTTATGGTTCCTGATGCATGACATATTAACACTTTTGATGCTCCAGCGTAGGCATTTCAAACGTGTTTCTCCTTTGACACTATCAAATTTGCTGATACCACCGTTTCATTAAAAGCCGACCATCTTTGTGTGAAAGAATTGTCTTGCAACAAGTTAAGGTTTAATTACTTTTGTAAATCATTGAAAACAATTCTAATTACTTGTACAATCTCTCTCTCTCCATGTTTGATTACTCACATATGTATCAGACTGTAAACATTACGGCCCTACTGATCATGGGTTTCTTGTTCCTACATGTGTACAAACTGCAAATTTGTGTAAATTTGGTATCTTAACTTTCCTATAGGAGATTAAAAAAATCCCTAGCTTGTTATTTTGTAGGGTAGCAACTTAAGATCGCTCCATTTTCTACTATGCAATGTTTTAACAAGAAATATAAGTTCAAAAGTTTCTGTTTGACTAACAGGCAGATGTGATTATGGCTTTGGCTGGCTCGAATGGAGGGTCATGGTCGACGTCTTACTCTCCCAAGTCCGGTGTGTGTCCGCTAGGCGTTGAAGCTAAAGGTCCACATGAAGAGAACGGGATGCGAGCTAACAAGTTCCCGTTATCCATTCCTGGGATTCCAAATCATGGGTTCATTAGCCAAGTTGCGCAAAACTCACATGCAAGTGACCTTCCAAGCCTAACACCTGGTTCGAAAATACTCTCTCTTAGCAATATAAGTTATGATAATATTATCGCTATTAAAATATCCTTATCTATATTCTAACAGGAGCCGATGAAGGTGGCAGGCCTGTGAGAGATGCAAGACTGACGATACCTGCAGCAGAAACTGGCGGTACAGACGGCAAAAGTGATGTCTGATAGGGTTTAGGACTATATTCGTATCCGAATCTCTTGGTGGAGTTTTGGGAAGTTACCATTGTTGTTATCATATGTGTCGAACCGCTCAGTTTAGTCGAGTCCACCATCGTTGTAAGATCAACAACACAGATGATTTTGTATGTATTTCCTTCTTTTTTTCTCTTTCAAATAGTCTAGCACTGTTCTGGTTTGAACTCAAGGGATGCAATTTTGTTAAATTATGGTATGGTCATTCTTGGAAACTGTCTTCTTATTTGAGATTATTATTACATAGTGGAGTGAAGAAAAATGAGCAGATGTGGTGCTCTGATATGCACATGCAGCTTAATTCTCAAGGAATTTAGAGAATTTTTTCTTCTTCTGGGAATATATGTTCATATGTTACTAGCATTGATATTCATATTCTCACAAGCCATGTCATGTTTTATTCTCCTAATAATATATACACAGCACATAAATAATTAGACTTCAAAACAATACTCACAAGCCTTGTCATGTCATGTTTTATTCTCCTGTTATTTATGTGCTGTGTATATATTAGGAGAATAAAACATGATAAGGCTTGTGAAAAGAAGAATATCAATGCTAGTAACATATGAACGTCTATGAAACATTTTATCATAGTCGTTCTTCTTTTCTTTTGTTTGTTACTAACAAGCTCTTATTCTTTAGGCTAAGTTATCCTTTGGACATCTCAACTAACTATAGCATTCCAACGTTTTTGGTACATAAATTTTCTATTGTTTGATTTTGTTACTCCAACTTTATAAATTGTTCTTTTGAAACACATTTTCGTCATTCTTAGGGTACATCGAAACTACTTCAAAAAACGTATCTTGTAGTACAAAAGTGCAATTTAAATACATGTATTGTCCCTATATTCTTTTGAAGTGGTTCCAATGTGTTTTAAAATTGACGAAAGATGCTTCAAAAGAACAACTTATAAAGTTGAAGGTAAAAAAATCGAACAATGAAAAGTTAATATGCAAAAAATATCCAAATGCTATAGTTAGAATACCATTAGGATAATTTAGTCCATCCTTTATTTTCTTTTCGTTGATTTAAAATTTAAACCATCTTATTTGTCAACTGCTTCTATGTTGGGTTTGAGAAACAAGGTTAAAATGTTATTTTATACGAAAATTCTTTTTTGACGACAAGGGTTGACCGTGTGCGTGCCCGCGCACTGACATGTCATCCCCCATTGCCCCCCTGCACCACCTCGATTTTTCCTGCAGTCTCCAATGGAGGGTCGACACGTGGCCCGCGGGCTAGGACTACGGTCCAAACCCGCGGGCAACATAGCAGTCTCCTATTTTATATATTGGTAGGTTTCTATAAAGTTTTAGAGGAAATTTTATATAAAGTTACGAAATTTGGTGTATTTATGCAAAAGAGTATGAGTTTGAAATATTTATAGGGAAGGGGATGTGGGACATCTAAGATGGCGCCCTGGAATTGGCGACATCTTAGATGGCGCCAAGTTTGTTTTTTTTTTTTTTTTTTTTTTTTTTTTTTTTTTGTTTTTTTTTCATCTTTTTGACGTGAGAAGGTTGCTTTTCTCATCCGTAAATAAATTTAACTTTTCATATACAATTTTATCTTTTAATTTTTTTCAAATCTTAGATTCATTTAAATCTAATATTAGAAAATTATCTTAGAGATAAGTTCTAAAATAAATTTGAAATCTTAAATATTTTTTTCTTCAATCAGGTTGATTGTACCTATATAAAAATCAGATAAAATTTAAAATATCTTTAAAGATAAGTTCTTAAATATTTTTTCAAATCTAATATTAGAAAAAAAAAAATCTTAGATATTGGAAATTGTGGATAAAATTTTCAAATGAATTCCTTTCCTACTAAATTAATTCCGACTATGAAAATTTTCATATTCTTAGGAAAAAAAATTCATTTGAAAATTTTATCTACGATTTCAAATACCTAAGATGTTTTTTTTTTCTAATATTGTATTTGAAAAAAAATATATTTAAGAACTTATCTTTAAAAATATTTTAAATTTTATCTGATTTTTATACAGGTACAATCAACCTGATTTGGAAAAAAAATATTTAAGATTTTAAATTATTTTTTAAACTTATCTCTAAGATATTTTTCTAATATTAGATTTAAACTCGACAACTACATTTTATCTTAGAGATAAGTTTAAAAAAATATTTAAAATCTTAAATATTTTTTTTTCTCAAATCAGGTTGATTGTACCTGTATAAAAGATAAAATTTAATAGGAAAAAAAATATTAGATTTGAAAGAAAATTAGTCGGAATTAATTTAGTAGGAAAAAAATTCATTTGAGAATTTTATCCACAATATCAAATACCTAAGATAATTTTTTTTTTCTAATATTAGATTTGAAAAAATATTTAAGAACTTATCTTTAAAGATATTTTAAATTTTATCTGATTTTTATATAGGTACAATCAACCTGATTTAAGAAAAAAATTTAAGATTTCAAATTTATTTTTAAACTTACTCTAAGATAATTTTCTAATATTAGATTTAAATGAATCTAAGATTCGAAAAAAAAATTAAAAGATAAAATTGTATATGAAAAGTTAAATTTATTTACGGATGAGAAAAGCAACCTTCTCACGTCAAAAAGATTAAAAAAAAAAAAAAAAACTTGGCGCCATCTAAGATGTCGCCAAGTCCAGAAATTATCTTGGGCGCCATCTAGCGCCACATCCCCTTTCCTGTAAATATTTCAAACTCATACTCTTTTGCATAAATACACCAAATTTCGTAACTCTATATAAAATTTCCTCAAAGTTTTATTTTCCGTATATTAAGCTTAAGTACATGATTGAGTAGTAATTAGATTTGTTTCAATAATTATGTGTGAAGGTACTAAGAAACCATATTGGTGAATCAAGTATGAGCATATCTGCAGAGGACGTTTTTGGTGTCTTGACGATCACTAAGAGAGCACAATCAAAACTTTTACTTGTTAAAATATATTTTTAATTAACTAGTAGGTTATTAGTATCTTCAAATTTATATACAATGGACATTGTAAAATTTTATGTTATTATTATTGAATTTAAGTTTATTAATTTTCATATTATATTGGATTAGATCATTACAAAAAAAAAAAAAAAAAAAATATTTCTTTTCAAGGGATGATTTAAGAAAAACACTGTGCGTGCTCCAAAAGTAAAATGACAATCACAAAACATTATGTAATCACTATGGTTTATTTGAAGCCATGTCGTGTTTATGAACGACACTAACACTATTTTTCCCCCTCGAGATCATGCTAATCCTTCCCTTGCATATCTTGTTTACCAATCCAAACAATACTAACAAAACTCATTCCTGTTTCCTTTCTTTGTAATTCAATCATAGCTTGCGGTATCGGACGGTACCAATTCAATATGACTGATACAGATGCGGGTTGATATAGCTCGATTCGATATCAATAATGATCGATACTGATACTAGAGATCTCTTTTTAAGCTAATTCTTTAAAAAAAATTGATCGATATTGGTACTGGAGATCTCTTTTTAAGCTAATTCGTCAAAATAAATTGAACGAAAAAAGACCAATCAACAAGGATATAAAAGCATATAAGATTGTAAATCATATAAAAGAAGAAAGCTTATCTATCACATGTAAAACAATCGACAATGATTACTACTATTTTATTCAATCAGAAAATACTTAAAATTATGTCTAAATACATAAAATATTATTTTTCTAAAATTTTAATAATTAGTTTATTTTCGATACCCAAAAAATGATATTCCAATCCGAAACCACCGATATTGTCGATCCCAATACTCATAGGAAGGATCTGATATGGATTCTGATATCGATATCGATTTTGCGAATATTGAATTAAACGAATAATTTAACGATTGGGTTGTTATTCAGGCAAAACCAATTATATTACATTCACATGGACTAGAACCAAATTTTATCCAAACAAGATCTAATTTTATACAAATTGGACTCGAATCACGTTCAAGGTGATTAGGGTTAGTTTCCACGTAAGTTACTCGACTCATACCTAATCCATTTTCGAACAAAATTTCAATGATACATATGAAAATTATAAAGTTTTAATGTGATTTTTTAAAGTATAGTAAGTTGAAATAGTCATCAGGGTGTCCCAAGGTTGGACTTGTGTGGATTATACAGGAGGTTGTGCATCCGAGTCCGAGTTCGACTCCAACTCCGAGTACGAGTTAGTGAAAACAAAAGGAAATTTCTTTGGTGAGTTGGGGTGAGCAAACGGTCGGTTCGGTCCAATCGAACCGACTTTTTGGACAACCGAACATCAACCGAACCGACCAGATGACAGCCGAGCCGAACCGACCCGTTTCAAATTGAACCCGATCCGAACCGAACTGAATTTGAAATTTCCGTTTGGATCGGTTAATTCGGTCCATGGGCTTTAAAAAAAGGACCGTTCCAAATTATCCAAATAGAGAAGGCCGGTCAGCCCAAAAGGTCAATAAAACTGCAGATAACAGCAAAAAAAAAAATCATTAACTGAAAGAAAAATTGAACTTTCCATAACAACAAAAATTATAAATATTAGAATGTTACAGCAGGCTGATACATGCCCTTCCCAACTTAGCCAACACAAATAATATCCTTGCCAAATGAACTTATACATGTACAATACAAAACTTAACTTCCCATAACAGCAAAATTGAACTTCCCATAACACTAACAACACAAAATTGAACTTATACATGGGCTTCCCAACTTAGCCAACACAAATAATAGCCAACACAAATGAACTGAACTTAGACATGTACAATACAAATTCTAAAGCCAAAATTTGTCTAACTTATACAACACAAAGTTAGCCAACACAAATAATAGAATGTTCAAAGTTCCAACTTATACAATCAAGTCCAAGTTCTCAAAATGGCTTAAACTTGAACATATACTTGAGGCTCAGAATGGCTTGAAATGGCTTAAACTTATACAATCCAGTCCAAGTTCCTGCATAAAAAATAACTAAAAAAGGGGGATAAGAATATAGAGGCTCAGAATGGCTTGTCATGCATCATAAAAGATGTAGTGTAGTATACATGTTACCATATCTCATGCCAAATCATCATCGCCAATTCTTATAAAAATATTAGTAAGATTTAAATGTATTAAACAAACTTGTGAATTTACCAAATATTGCTAATGACTGCAATTCATGCATCACAAATGGCTGCAACAAGTGTCTCGCCAGTGGACGCAATTTCTGCCTCGCCAAAGGCTGCAATGAGACACTACATGAGAACATCAGAAAAGCCAACAGAAATAACATAATGCAGTATCAGTAGACTCAACAACAGAGTAAATAGAGTAAACACCAGTCAATAACAGAATGAAGAGTATCAGCAGCAGCCAGAGTAGGCAGTCACAGTACTGCAGTAACTAGGATACCTCCCAATGACAGAATGCAGTATCAGTAGACTCCAACAACAGCAATAGCATAATGAAGCGTATCAACAGAAGCCTCGTACTAGAATTCGGAATTGGATCATTAGTGGCTTGAGAACTAGTTGGCGGTTGAGGATGATCACCTTCTTGCGACATCTAAAACATACAAGAATATAAAAAAATACTCACGTTAAATAAATATGAAAAAATACGCACGTTACAAGAATATGAAAAAATACGCACACAGCATGAATATGAAGTTGTTGTCATTGATTGGTTTGATGCTACCTATTAAACATCACACAATTAAGTGAGTAACCTAAACTACCTAACCCTTACCCAACCTATTGGCTATTTGACATGATTCAACATGTTGAAGCAATTAATAAATCTAAATAAACAGTCATACGCTTACCCATAAATAGTCAGATTAATAGGATTTTATGCTCATAGACATAAACATAAACAACCAAACAGTCAGATTAATAGGATTTTATGCTCATAAACATAAACTTAACATAAATAGCCAGATTAATATGATTAATGGGCTCATAAACATAAATAGTCATATTAATAGGATTTTATGCTCATAGACATAAACATAAACAGTCATTTTGTGCTAAAATAAACTGGATTGTCAGATTAATAGAAGAAATTAAACATAAACAGTCAGATTTTATGCTCCTAAGTCTTTTTATGCTCAGATTAATGGGCTAAACTGTGACTAATAGAAGAAATTAATGGGATAAACTGGAATGTCAGATTAACAGAAGAAAATTTTATACCACTGATAGTCTGACACCGAGAATTGAGAAATAGAACGTCAGAACGAGTATATAGTTCACTAACACTTAGTCCAGTTCACAAATCTGTCAAGGATAAAATACAACAAAATAAATCATCATGACTGAAACATTAGAAATTAATCTAAATAAAAACAAACTCATCCATAACATATAAATTAATAGGAAAATAAAACTTACAGAGCTATAGATTAAGGTTTGGAAGAGGAAAACCCTTGTTCGGGACACCAACAGAGCCACAGATCTAGAGATTTGGATTTTGAAGAGGAAAATCCTTGTCCGGGACACCAACAGGGCCACAGATCTAGAGATTAGGGTTTGGAAGAGGAAAACCCACCCTTGTCCGGGACCAACAGATGAACAAAGCCACAAATCTAGAGATTAGGGTTTGTCATCGAGAGGAAAACCCTTGTCTCTGACCATTTGCTCACCCCGAGAAGCTTAGATAGTTAGATCTAAATATTAGGGTTCGGGAGAGGACAACCCTTGTCTTTCTGAAAATGGGGGCAGATCACCGGAGTAGGAGGAGCAACGGATCGGGAGGGAGCAGCGGAGCGGCTCAGGCTCAGCGGCGACAGAAGAGAAGTATGAGTTTCTGAGAATTGAGAAAGTGAATAATAGAAGAGAGAGAAATTTAGGATTTTTTTTTACTTTTATATAGTGTGGGGGGTAAATTGGTAATTGTATAGGCTAAGTTCGGGTTTCGATTCGGGTCGGTCCACATAATCCAAAACCGTAATCCGACCCGAAACCCGAACTTCCTAAAACTCAGACCCGAATTTCGAACCGAAATAAAAAAAAACCAAACCGAATGCTGATTTCGGTTTGGTTCGGTCGGTTATTTCGGTTTAGACCGTTATATGCTCACCCCTAGTGGGCCTATTGGGTTAACGTGTACATATCCGGGTCCGGAATTATCAGGACCCGACCCGACGGTAAAGGTATTGTAATTTCATTAGTTGTGCTACCATTGCTCTAGAGAAAGGGAGTTTGTGGATCAATGGCGGTGTGGCAGCGAATACTTCGCCTCTCCTCCTCCTACGGAAGCCGGAGATGTCTTCGCTCCGCTATCTCCGCCATGGCCGACCATCGAGCTCCGCCTCCTCCTCTCCCCCCTTCCGCCGGCGCCAAATCTTTCTTCTTCGTCAGATCTTTTGCCGCTCCCGTCATGGTATGTTCATGTCCGAGGTCCGTGTCCGTCTCCGTGTTGGACTCGAAACCGACACTCCGAAATATGTAATTTTTATTGTTTTGGGTTCTTCTTTCTACTGTTCAGCCTACGCCGAAGCCGAAGCCGGAAGGGACTCGGCTCAACCAAGCGATCACAGCAAGAACTGTAAGGCTCGTCACGGGTGAAGGTATTGCTTGACTTCTATTTACTACTACTAACTACTACTTGTTCTTGTCAAGTTCGCATTTTTAGGGCTCGATTTTTATTTCTATTTTTGACGGAAGTCTGTTGAGAAAACTCGAGTTATGTAGTATTTGAGTTTCTAGAAAATGCTACGCAAATTCAATCACGAGTTTTATCTAACTCAAAAGATCAGCAAAACACTCCGAAGTCGAGTTACTTGGAGCTAACCCCTCCAAGTAATGAACTCTGATCCCAACCAGTCCCTAGATTGTCTTTGGAATTGTAATTGAGATTAAATAAGAGACCTAGATTTGATGAAGTCGACACGTCTAGTTTGGCTCAATTATTTTTTGATGAAATCAACCAATATCAAGTAAAAATCCATACCAAAGGGTTGGCAACCTACCTGCCTGAGGCTTTTCAGGGCAAAGATATAATCTTTTCACCGAAAGGATTTTTTATTTTTATTTTTATGAATTTGTATTGTCCACTCCGTAAGCATTTGGAAGAGTTATCGCTTATATTTCTTTAGTGACAGACGGCACATATATTATGTATCTCCTTTACTATTTGGTTAGGAAGCCATGGTCCATCCTCACGTTTGCCCCCCTATTAGACACCTTTATACATGAATCTGAGGGTTCATTTTTAATGCGCTTGCAAGCAACAAGAGTTTTGAGTTTGGTTCGTATATGATATTTGTGTACCTTAGGGACTTGATCTAAGATCAGGTGATTGGTGCCTGTTGCAATTATGTTTATGCAACTATCCACCGAAACCAACAATAACTACATAAATATTTTTTGTATATTATATTTAAACTTTACATTTTTTTTCTTCTTTCTATTATAATTAAATTTGTTCTTATGATTTTCTGAAAAGTACCAGAAGTTGATATTTTTGTTAGTTTCGTTCAGTACTGCAGAAATTGTTGATGACGTTACTCATATAGAGGCTCCGTTACTATTGAGTACTTGAAATTTATGTTTTTTTTGAAAACAGCTCTAAAAGTCTTCCTTACATGTGCCTTTTTGTAGGTTTATAACCGGGGTTGATTATCCTCATGAGAACATATAGTTCTGATCTGGTTTGAATCTCTTGGAGTTTCAACTTATTGTTAATCTTTACTATCTACTTAAGGCTAGAGACTAACGTCCTTGAAAAGATTTTTTGAGTCTATTTTGTGGTCTTTGGTCAAGTTGGTCTAGTTTTTCTTGATTTTCCTTCCACCCACTTGAAGTTTCAGTCTTTGTATAGAATTCCTTCCTGATCCCTACTTGCTTTTGTTTGAGTATAATTCTCATCAAAATTGGAATGCAGGAAGCTAATCTTAACTAATTAGAAAAATAAATAAATCTGCCTAAACAATCTAACAAAGTAGACCAGTCAAGAAATACAAAAGCTAAGAAAGTATTCCAGATATTATGCCTAAAATCAGCCAAAACGCAAAACCCTCATGAGGGCACATAGAGTGGACGATTCGGCTACTACCGGTGCTTGGGCTCTACACTGGCTTGTCACAGAGCTTGAGCGAGATACCCACCCGGAGCCCGTATGTAGCTTGCTACCTTGTTGCTATCTCTTCTTTGCGTGCCCAACACTCCTACATTAGTGGGTGCTACTGCTAGGAGTGATAAGATTGTATTCAAAAGTGCTCTATGGGAGGGTAGGCCAAAGGTCAAAATGAACATGCACATTGGAGCTGTTAAACCAAATATGGGGCTTGCTAATATAACCAGGGAGATGACCCTTAATAGAGGTGATTAAGGGGAATGGATTGATGAAGTATCCAAAAGTTTGGATTGGGCATGATTTTTACCTTGTGACTTCAATTTTTATTTTTTAAATTTCTTTTCTATTTTGAAGGTTTTTTTATATTTTTTATGAATATATACTTTAATACGTTGGGTCTTAATATGTCACTAAGATGAATGCAATTCCGTGAAACAAATCATATTTCTACCTATTCGTCTAGGCTCTTTTCTAGTCTAGGAGAAATTTGAGGGTGTTCCTTTGTTGTATGAGCTTAAAATGCTAACTAAGAAGGTAGCTACCTTCCCACCAGCTGGACTTCCAGGTTGTGTTGCAAGAACTTCATTTGCTAATGCTAGCTACCTTGAACTTCTACCAGTCTCCGGCACGAATTGATATCAGGTTTATAGCCTGTCTAAAAGCATTATCATTTTCTTTTGGGAGCTTTGTCTCCATACCTGGCCTGCTCTAATGGGAGAAGGTTTGGAAAATGATGACGATGGTGTACATGATTCCAATTATTTCTCTTGAAACTTTAAGAAGTTGCTGAACACATAATATAAGAATGCCCTGATCATCATTGTACTCTAGCTGAACCTAAATAGGGCATGATGCAAACGTCCTTCCCTTGCAACAATCAACAAACCCATGAAACCTAGCAGTTGAAATTGACTCTCAATGTATTCTCTAACCATAATTTTCAGTTCCTTTAGTGTGCTTTGCGCCATTTCTCTATTTATTTTAAACAAAGTTTCTTGCATATGGTAAGATTGAATATGGGAGCTTAGCAAGGTCATCTCTCTAACCATATTTTCCTGTTGATTCAACCACATTGCATTAGAAGATTTTGGGTTGATAAGATTCACCGTTCTGATATATTTTATATACTAACTAGTCAATGTGACTGATTTCGTAAGTTGTTTTTATAGTGAGATTTCATTATACCACTTACTGTCTTTTTGGTCAAATTTTAAATAAGCTTTACATATACAATACTTCTTACAGAGCATCGTGTGGTCTCAATACAGGAGGCCCTTGATTGTGCAATGAAGCTCAAACTTGACTTAGTTGAGGTAGATTCTTAACCATTGGTTCTTAATCATTGATTCAGTTTGCTGTGTGAAATTGGACTTAAAGATCTACCAAATATGATGATGAGTAATGATATCTTTCAAAGTTGATTGGAAAAGAGCACTTTTTATTTGTTATTCTAGAAGTTAACTCCATATATTTATTTCACAAATTTTCAGCTACTTTTGTACTTTCATCCGAATAAAGGAACCATGAACCATCAAAAACTATATAACCAACCTTAAGCTTGACAACCAAGCCATGCCATATATATGAGGAGTGAGTTCAAAGTATAGTTGATGGAGGAACAGGTCATCATGTTGGTCCAATTGGAGATTTTGACTTGGGGTGTTTATTTAGGCGCACTTATTTGAGTGCATTTTCTTTATTTGTTTATGGACATTTGACTTTTGGTACTTGGAATTAGGTTAAGTTTCTCAGAGGCCAAGTTCATGCAGCCTTTATAAAGATATATAGTCTCTTGCTTTAGTTCATTGAGGAGAATAAGAAAACTCTATTTTTTGAGTTACTGGCGAGATTGCCAAAACCCTTGGAGACTCCATTTCTTCAAATTATCCCACTATTATAATCCAAACCCTGTATCCCCAAATCTGGATCATCTTTGGATTTCCTTCCGATGATGTGTAGGCCCTGTATTTTACTTAGTTAAGATAGTGCTTTCTTAGTCTTTTTCTTGCTGATCATGAGAAGACTCACATGGGCCCTCTCTCACGCGATTAGGGAGTTTCTCCTCCTTTGGGTTTTCTATTATTAGAGGTTTGACCGACTTTGGTTTTCCACCAACACAACTCAATCCGGATCTACTGTGTTAAGGCTTTCGAGCTCATTAAGCAAGTATTGGATCTTGCAGCAGCATATTTCGTTATTATCGCCATTTAGCTTTAATCATTTGGTGAGCTCGACCACTATAGATTTGGCAACCATCTGAAGGATACATAGAATGCATTCAATTAATTATTGAATTTGAATGTCATAATGGCCTTTCACGTAACGAACTATTTTTCAAAATGATCTTTTTAAGGACGTGAAACTAGAACCAAGCGTAGGTAACTTGAAACCAAATCTCCCATCATCAAAAGTTCGGAAACTGAGAGAAATCTTTCGTTTATAGAAGGGTGTAACTTATATAGAGTCATCCACATGTTCTACATACCAGAAATAGATAATATTAAATACTGGGTAGTACTCGTCCTGACATAGCCTTTGTGGTAGAACTGGTAAGTCACTATCATGTTAATCCTGGACAACTCCATTGGAAGGGTGTTAAGATGATCTTAGACTACTTTACTGGGACAACCCATTACTCGTTTTACGGTGGTTCATATTTGCATCTAACAGGGTACATATATGCCGATCGGGCTGGCGATCTGGACGAGCACGCATCCACATCTGATTATGTTTTCATGCTAATTGAAGGAGCTATTTTTTGGCGTAGCAAAATCATATTCATTCCACAATTTCTATTGTAAGAAAATCATATTCATGCCAAATTAAAGCCAAGTTCAAAAAGATTTCCTTTGAAGGATCTTGTATTGATCGACTTGACAACATTATAAAGCAAATGTAGAAAACGTTTTAATTACAATTGAAAGAAGTTGAATTGTTATATACATTAAATACTAAGACATGTCTATCACAAAAAAACAAAATATAAATAATAGAACAAACACTAGGCTAATAAGTCATATGCACTTCAGCCACACCTCAAAAGTAGGTGTGGATGTGTGAGGCGTGAGCCTCACGCGCCCATTTAAAACACTGATTGTTACACTCAAGAAAGTCCTCACACAAGGTGAGATGAGAACAAAGAGGAATTTTTCTTCGTTGTCTGTAGAAAATAGTTGCTATATTTTATTGATAATCTCTTGTCTATTTATAGCGTTACAACATTCTCATTACATTAACTCTCTATAGGAATATCCTATGGCATATTCCAACATACCAAATATACTAATAGGATATTCCAATACATATTCCAACATACCAAAAATACAAATAGGATATTCCAACACTCCCCCTCAAGATAGACGAAAGATATTCACTAAGTCCATCTTGTCACATCCTCTCATCATGCTGACAGAGCTAAGCCCCTTGGTCAGTCCGTCTGCTACCTGATCTTTGGTTGGAACATAGCCCAACTCTAGTAGTCCACTATCCAGCTTTTCTTTGATGAAGAATATGTCAATCTCTTGGTCCTGTCTTGCTGTACTGGATTGTTGGCAATACTAATAGCTGACTGGTTGTCACACCATAGCTTCATCTTGGCTCCCTGGTCCAGCTTCAGCTCCATCAGTATATTCTTCAACCATAATAGCTCTGTGACTCTCAAGGCTATAGCTCTATACTCTGCTTCAGCTGTTGATCTGGCCACCACTGGCTGCTTCTTACTCCTCCAAGAGACCAAGTTGTCTCCTATAAATATGCAGTATCCCGAGGTAGATCTCCTGTCGTCAACACATCTAGCCCAGTCAGAATCACAATAGCCCTCGATGCTCACATGATTATTCCTTCTGAAAATTAGTCTCTTCCCGGGACCTCCCTTCAAGTACCTCAGAATCTGGTACACTGCGTCCATATGACCCTTCCGGGGGTCATGCATGTAGAGGCTCACTACGCTGACTGCAAAGCTGATATCAGGTCGGGTGTGGCTCAAGTAGATCAACTTGTCCACCAATCTCTGATATCTATCCCGGTCAACTGGTTCTCCGGCTTCAGCATCTAGCTTGAACTTCTGGTCTATCGGTGTCGTAGCTGGTTTGCATTCCATCATTCCTGTTTCTGTAAGCAGGTCCAGTGTGTACTTCCTCCGAAAAAGAACAATTTTTTCTGTATCTCGAGCAATTTCAATCCCAAGAAAGTATCGAAGAGAGCCAAGAGCCTTCACCTCGAACTCCTTGCCAAGCTTCTCCTTGAGTTGCGCGATCTCCTGTTCATCATCGCCTGTGATAATCATATCATCCACATACACCGCAAGCATGGTGACGTGGCCTCCACTTTGTCTGAAGAACACAGTATGATCAGCATTGATCTGCTGATATCCCATCCCTATCACTGCTCTCCTGAACCTGTCGAACCACGCTCGAGGAGACTGCTTCATTTCATAGAAGGACTTCTTCAGCCTGCAGACCTTGCCTTCTGTCTGATTGGTGTCGAATCCTGGTGGTATCTCCATGTACACCTCCTCCACTAGATCCCCATGAAGAAATACATTCTTCACATCCAGTTGGTGTAGCTTCCATCCTCCATTGGTTGCCAGAGAGATCAAGGTCCTGACAGTACTCATCTTCGTCACTGGTGCAAAGGTCTCGTTATAGTCGATGTCGTACGCCTGACTGTATCCTTTTGCCACCAGTCGAGCTTTGTAGCGCTCAACCTGTCCATCTAGGTTCTGCTTCACAGTGAAAACCCACTTGCATCCTACCGCTCTCTTCCCTTCTGGCAGTCTCACCAGCTCCCAAGTTCGGTTCTTCTCCAGAGCTCCCAACTCCTCGTGCATCGCTGCTTTCCACTTTGGATCGTTCTTGGCTATCAGCCAATTGTTAGGTACAGTAACACTATCCAATGATGCAATAAAAGCTCCATGAGAAGAAGAGATATGATCATATGAGACAAATTTAGTAAGGTCCCAACCATATCTATCATGAGGTTTTTTCGCATTGCTGCGAGTGGACCTCCATACTAATGATGGTTGGGGAGGAGAAGGAAGGATATCACCTGAAGGAGAATGTGGTGGTGTAGGTGTCTCAGGAGTCAAGACGGGCGCATGCAAGGGACTTAGAACTGGCACTGTAGGAACTGGTTCTGCAAGTTGCTTCTCTCGCCTGCTGTAGGTAAGTATCTCCTCCTGAGCTGTGGGCCTAACACCTCTTATTTTCTCTCCGTCCCTTTTTACCTTCCTGTACCCTATTTGTTCCTCCAAGCCATACTCCGAGATCAGTCGAAATGCTTTCCAACAACTCTCCCTCTCGCCTTATACTTGCAGTATCAGGTGAGATATTTGGATTTTTCTTCTGACTGTAGTATGGCTCATGTTCCCTGAAGTAAACATCCATACTAACAAATTTTTTTTTTCTACTGGACTCCAGCATACGTAGCCCTTTTGAGTTTCCGAGTAGCCCACAAAGATACACTTGATTGCTCGAGGATCAAGCTTCCCTACCGACGGTCTGTTGTCCTTCACGAAGCATACGCAGGCAAACACCTTTAGTGGGAGCATCCCACTATTATTTTCCTGCAGCATCTCGCATGGAGACCTCCATCCCAACACCTTCGAAGGCATCCTGTTGATCAGTTGAGCTGCTGTCAACACTGCATATCCCCACAGACTCTGTGGGACATTCATGTCTATCATCATACTTCTCGCTACTTCCTGGAGGTGTCTGTTCTTCCTTTCTGCTACTCCGTTCTGTGCTGGTGTAAATGCACATGTGGTCTGGTGTCGTATCCCTTGGGCGGACAAGTATTCCGCAAGTGGCTTGTTGGTGTACTCCGTTCCATTGTCAGACCTCAGTACCTTCACCACTGTCTTGTACTGAGTCTGGACATGTTTGTGAAAGTCCCGAAAACAGGAGGGGATCTCACTCTTATTTTTCATCAAATACAGCCAAGTAGTATGAGAGAAACAATCTATGAAGGTAGCAAAATATTTGTAACTATTCATAGGAGTAGTACAAGGCCCCCAGACATTAGAGTGTAGCACATCAAAAACAGATGAGCTCCTACGACCGCTACTCACATATGAACTCCTAGTAAGTTTTCCTAACTCACAAGCATCACAAATTAGTTTTTCTTTATTAGCTTCTTCATAAATTGCAGGATATAATTTGCTTAAAATACCAAATAAAGGGTGTCCCAACCTCTTGTGGTGGAGTCGCAATGTATCTTCCGCACTCATTTTCTTCAGTCCTTCCATCCCTGCCTTTTTCGCCATAGATACTAATGCTGAATCCAGCCCTTCTCGATCCAGGCACCACAGTCCATCATGCCAAGTGCCAGTCCCAAGTCTTCGTCCCGTCTCCTTCTCCTGGAAGATCACCTTAGGAATATCAAAGCAAACGGTGCGTTTTAATTGGAGGATTATAGAACTAATGGACAAAAGACTGACTGAAAAGGAGCATGCAAAATATTGGATAATTTTACTGAACCTGTACAATAGACAGTACCCTTACCGACTATTGGCTGGAAAGTACCATCAGCTGTTTGAATGCTGTCCGCCGATGCTAGGTGAGTGTAGAAAGAAAACTCACTAGCATTTCCTGTCACGTGTCGAGACGCACCCGAATCGATAATCCAATCCGACGATCTGAGGGAAGACATAGATGCAAAGGCGAGCGAGTCGTCAGTGTCTTCCGTCGACGGATGGGCATACATGACAGCGTTGCCTCTGACGAAGAATGAGGTGGACACCTCCCCGGTCCTACTCCTCCTGTCTCCATCGTTCGACGCTCTCTGCCTCCTCCTGAGTACTTCCAACATGTCCTGCAGTGCCTGTTCCTCCTCAGTATAGGCACTGTCAGCTGTCTCATCGCCTTCTGCTACCAGCAGGTTCGCCCGACAACCTTCTCGACCGTCCCGTCGACCCCTACAACCACGGTCACATCCTCCAAACTGTCCACGTCTACCGCCTGAATCTTCCTTGGGTGGTTTGGTGCAAGCATACTTCAGATGACCCACCTTCCTGCAGTTGTAGCACTGCCGGGGCTCTCCCTTAGGTCCTGACGGTGCTCTTCGTCCTGTCGAACCCTCATTCGGCTCTGTCTTCTCTACGAGGGTTCTCCTTTCCCGTCGTGGCCAACTCAGGTAGGTAGTCGGTCCATCAAGCTTCAGATCGATGGAGGGAAGCTCCAACTTCGGCGACGTTCGTGTCGTGCTCTCACCAGCTGACATCTTCATCAACTTCATCAACGTTGCAACCTCTGCAGAATCCAACTTCTTGATGATCTCCTCCATCGATGCTTCTCCTCTCCGATCACGTCATGTCCGCTCCTAGATCCGAACATGTTTATATTCATCAGATCTAGGCATTGGTGTCCTCTTTCGGTATGATCCGAACATCGACAACGACGTCGCCGTTACGTGCAATAGGAGGGGGCGGCGCGCACGTAGGAGGGGCGGTCGGCGCGCGTACCACAGCAGGCAGCAGCAGCAGCGGGCAGCAGCCGCAGCAGCAGCAGGCACTGGAATGGGGGGCTGCTGTGCGCGGGTTAGGGTTTGGTGGCAGAGAGAGAGAAGAGGGGGAATGTTAGGGTTTGTGGAAAGGTGGCTCTGATACCATGTAGAAAATAGTTGTTATATTTTATTGATAATCTCTTGGCTATTTATAGCCTTACAACCTCCTCATTACATTAACTTTCTATAGGAATATCCTATGACATATTTCAACGTACCAAATATACTAATAAGATATTCCAACATACCAAAAATACCAATAAGATATTCCAACATTGTCTAACTGCGATGTAGACGTGTGATCGAGGTACATACTTACTAACATACATGCAGATTTGACATTAGTTCCATACCCTATGTCTAGTCGGGACTATAAACAAAAAGCTGAATTGCATGGTAACTAAACTTGGACAAGTTTTTAGTGGATGAAGTTACATCCTCACATTATATACCTAGCAATGACACTTTTTTTAGGTGTCAATCTTGATTTGCATGTTAGAATCCAAAATCTTTTTGATTACTTGAGCAGTCCGTTAACTGATGGACTTTAATGTGGATACTGACTTGCTACTACGGTGTCAAGCTTAATGGGTTAACACATGAAATCAATTGATTAAGTATGAACATGAGTCCTATTTGTATGGTTCAAGTATGACTCGAGAATCATGGTCAATTGACTAGGTCAATCATTATTAGGCTTGTGCTAGCATATGGGATATTAGGATCGACTAGGTCAATCATGATTAAGCTTGTTCTAGCATATGGTATCACATCCCAATTTCGCAGAATCGTTCGTCTTTGTTTGATCTCTGCGGAACCGATCGTCCTTGCTTGGACGTTATGTCGTGCAAGCCTAAGTTGCGCTTGCACAAGGCCATGACTTGCACAACACAAACTAGACTAAACAAACAACACACAACGGAACTTTAAATGCAGAAAACCAAAGTGAACACAGAGATATGAACTAAAATAACTTTCTTTTATTGATAATTTGAAATCGGATTACAAAGTATCGCTTGCGATTCAAAATGCCATAGAAGGCTTACAACTCTTTCTTTTGGAACTTTTTGAAAATAGCCACAATGCCCATACGTCACATCCCTTTACTAAAAACGAAATGTAAAGATACCTTCAGAAAAACTACTAGACTTTAATTGAAAGCTTCGAGACGATCAAGCAGTGCTCTACTGGATTGGACAAGCTTCTAGCGCCTAAGAATATCCTTCTGACTCTTGCTATCTGAATGTTGCCCACAACGTGGGTCAGTAGTCAGTACACAACGAGTACTGGTGAACGGTCGTAGCTAAACTCACGTAAATCTACACTAAATCAACATGTGAAGCTAGTATCTATTATTAGTGATCTTTCTACTTGCCTAGGTTTTTTTTTCAAGCAAATCATAATCAGAAACATAAACATGTAAAACTATCACTTATAATACAAATCTTATCCACGATCGGCGATCCATTCCTGCACAAGACAAAGATTAGCACAATTTGCAGATATATGAAATAAACTTCCGTTCCGTCTCTGCATTTATGTTAGGCTTGCAATAATTGTAAAAATATGCATGCGTCCTAACTACATGTTGGTCCATGGGAAAATTCTCATGATTAGCAGTTGGGACGTACAGGTCCATCTTACTAATAGACTAACACCCTCCTGATCGTGAGGACTTCTAGTCTCAGGATGTCATGTTCCCTCCTAGGTCGAGCGATATCCAGTGTCCCAGAAATCGGTCGAGAAATTACATCCTTGTGCACACGTTGTCCGACCAATGCGAATGCAGCTATCAGATAAAACTACTATGACTATAGTCTAGTAACATGTAAACATTTTCATCTTCTTCTATTTTCTGCATGGTCATGCCGTGTTTTCCATACAAAGCTATCTTTTCAGGCAATTCACAAGCGACATGTAACCATTCATATTGAAGCAAGTAAAGCAACAGTTTTATGATTAACATATGATTCTCATTATCTTCTTTTATATTTTGTTATCATGGTATTGTTGTACATCGGAACAAAACAAAAGAGTAGACTAGAGATATTTTGTTAAGGCGTGAAGATAAATGACTGCCCGGTCAAATAAACTCACTGAAATGAATCTTATTCGAGAGAAGGAGGACTTCATGCAACACTTACGTCCCGCCTAAGCGTCCTGCATTGGCACCAACATTTAATTAGCATACCTCGATATCTTTCTCTTAAGATTCAGAATGAATATGAAATGCGATGAAAGCGAACAATGAAAATCAATCATCGAAAACCAACACGAAAACGTATTCATCAGAAATCAAACAACGAAAAACATCCAACGAAAGCTCTTGGACTCATTTCAATAGAAGCCGATCCATGAGTTGGAAATGTTCATTGCATTTCATCCGTGGTCAATCGATACCGGCGAGGTTTCCCCAATACTCAGTCAAGACTGAGTTAACAAGCCGTGGATATTACATAGTGAACCACGAGGAGCGGGACACTACATATGGGTAATTAGGATTTGACTTAGTTGACTCCTTGTGATTATGTTTTACTTCCTAATTTGATTGGATATAATAGTAAAGCAATTACATAATTGATTGCAATTGATTTGCATGTGGTTGGAATCAATGATTGATTTTCCAAATAAGATGATATGATCAAATCATTCCACTGGGGTCGAACCCTTTGCCTAAGCAGCCCTAGTTCTCTATGTATAAATAGAGGGTAAAAGGGACCTCAACATCCATAACATTTCATACAGATCTCCGCAAAGTCCAGAAACTCCCTCTTCCCTCATTTTTTTTTGTCAGCCTGCCACTTGTACAAACCAGGTTTGTTGATAGAAACAACTACTTTTGCTATGTTTGTTTATGAAGCTTTGCTGAGTTTCTTGGAAGTTTTGTGGACGGATCACAACAAGTGTTGCTGCATCGTTCGAAGGTTTGCGCTAACTAGTGGTTCACCGTTTGATGCATCCTTGAGGAGTTTTATGCCATTGTTGGATGGGGCAACTAGTGTAGATACCGTTAGAGACCTGACACTTGCAGTCTTTGTGTCAACAAGGTATATCACCAATACCTAATTACCTATCTATATTATATAATAGAACTTTTATAAGATATTGCATGTATAGATCAGGACTAGATTCTGTTGGTATATATATGCTATTTGTGAACAAGTTTTACTCGTGTCGCTATCAAATTCATTGATGCATGAGATGCACCATAGACATTTGATAATAATGTAAGATGTATTTTAACTCATTGCCTAGGATGATCCTTGAATCCTCAAGTAAGCACCACACAGTTGGATTTGTGAAGTGTTGAATCGTGGCGAGTATGTTTGACCGTACATGATAAATTTTATGTTCCAAAACGTAGTAGTAAAACATATACCATACCAGTGTTGTTTAGCTCCTCGATCCAACATGTCGGCCTGTAATTACGACATATCAACAAAACTATTTTAAACAATGCGGTGTATCAATTTATAGGTTTTGTATCATATAATAGTCAAATGAGTGAGTTCCATGTTTCATTTGGGGCTAGGAAGCATGGACACTCCAAAAATGTGGGCCATGTTGTGTGAGACACGTTTTGGACAAAAGGGGGTCTTGGATACTCCAAAATACAATAGGACACACCAAAATAGGTGCTGTGTCCTTGTTGCCGTGTCCTTATCGTGTTATATCCGTATCAATGTAACATAGGTTTGGGGAGTTCAATGTTCTAAATGCTTATAACAGAATTAATATTTCTTGCAGTTATATTTGCCTTCAAAGTGCAATATCTTTTACATAGGTTAGAATTATTAGATCTTGTATCATAAAATAGGCAAATGAGTGAATTCCATGTCTTACTTTCTTGACTTCAATGTTTTAAAATGATTATGACAGATTAACGTCTTCTAATTAGTCCGTGCCTTCAACTGTAATATTTCCAACGTTGACCAAAAGTATTAGACAAGTCAACCAAAAGTATTAAACAAGCATATTATGCTTTTCTGTTAGCTTCAAGATTAGAACATAAAAATAACTTGTTAGCCATGGTGGGACTTCCCTTTGGACATCAAGACCTTGGTCATACGAGAACTCTACTTGGACAATGTCTCAAGGTTGAACCGATGCTTTGTTGTTTCTTTGATGTTTTTGATATCTCAATTTGTGCTTCATGTAAGAAACACAGAAGGAATTCATGATATGTTCTCACATATATTCAGACAATCATGCTTGTGGCTCTTATAGGTTGGATACACATGTTCCCACTTCCTGACTTATTTTAGTTGACAAGCGCGTGCTGTATATTTTATGGTTACCTTTTATAGGTGACCTTGATGAAGTTCTATACCGGCAGTTGGAATGATTCTTTACTGAATATGTGATCAGCCATTCTCATATGGATGTATTGGAGGGATAACTTGTTTGTTCCTTTAGAGGGGGAAATATGTCGTTTCTTTCTTCTCTTATTCTTGGAAACTCTAGAGTTCATGTAGAGAGGCTTTACTTCATAATTCCTCTGGAATTCTAAATTTGTCTGTTTCTTGTACATTCCCATTCTCTGGCTTGGTAAATATGCAGCAATTTTAGTGCTGTTACATCTAGTTGTGCCTCAGAGCATCTATTGTTACAGTGGCATAAATTATAACTGCAAGTTGTTGCTGATGGTATAGGTTGACAGAAAGTCCAATCCACCAGTTTGCAAGATCATGGACTTTCACAAGGAGAAGTACATACAGGAAATGAAGGAAAAGGAACGCAAAAAAATGAAGGTAGGATACACTATCCTTCCTTATCTAGTAATAAGGTCAGCCTTATATGAAAGAGAATGTGAAATGGATCATTATGGTTGCTGGGTTGTTAGATACAATCTAAAAGCTTATCCGTCTAATTTAAACTCCACGTCCTATGGCTTTATATTCCATGTGAAACTTATTATTGATAGTTATTTCCTCTCTTATTGATATATTAGCTGTTTAAGTTCCAGGTGTTTCAGATTTTTCCATTGCGTAGCCACTTGATCCTTGTCCTTTAATGTCCACATTGGCTTGTGGAAAAGGAGGTTAGGACCTTCTGTAATTGTAAATTGAATCCTTATATATATTTAAAGTATTGCCAGAGGAAAAGGAGGTGATTCTCTTGGGATGTAATTACTATGTTTATTATTTTTCTAGCCATTACATGAGACAAGAGGGTGAAATGAAAACCGTAGGTTCATACTTAACAAAGAATCAATTTAATATTAGCACACATAGATCAGGAACAAAATTAAGACAAAAGTTCGTTGCATCACGTAAAAAGAATATAAAGAACCCATCCACTCTATCAACATGCGTAGTTATTGTTTCCTCCCTTTTTGATATTTTTATATACCACAAGAGAACTACTTTTTTATTGGGTCAAGATATATTCTCATAGTTAGTGCGGAACAAACTTGTCTATTCTGTGCAGCAAGTTTTCACTGCCAATTGTGAGATCGGCCCTCTAATTGAAAGTCACTCTTAACTATCTGGATCTTTGGAACTAACTTGACATAGCATTTTGAATGATTGTAATGTATTTTTGGTTCTCTTTCGGAGTCATGGGTCGTCTTTTCTACTGTTGTAACTTGTGCACTAAGTGGCTACAAGAATAGACAATTCAATAAAGAGGAAAAACTGTTTATTTCGCGTCAGCTTGATGCTAGTATAGATATTAAAATCATAGAATTTAGCTTACACACACTTAAATACCTTCAAATTTGCAACTATCTTGGACTGGTGCATTTTACTACCTTGAACTTTTTTTTCAAATTGATATGCCAACAGTGTTAACTTAAAAGTTCAAATGATCTTTTTATTTTCTTATGTCTTCTTCTGAGTCCCTTCACATCCTTCTATGGAAGATAAAATAATAATTGAATTTCTAAATTCCAAATGTTAATGTTGAGGGAATGTATATATAGCTTTGTTGCGAGTCCATTACTTAAAATTTCATATATCTTCCTTTTGTGACCAAATAACAAGTTATATTGAACTTTATAATATATTGATGTCAATATTAAGGAGAATAAATAAATATATTTGCAACTTTTCATATTGCAAAATATACATAAACCAGATTTTCTTAATATTAATGGTGGGTGGTGTACTTGTTGAACAAAAGGGTACCAAATATTTAAAATGTAGAAACCTCTTCCTTTAGAGAGAGAAAAGCTAGAAATTAAAAAGAAATTGAACCTTTACATTTTGACTTTTATACTAGGTAGAATAAATATAATATTTCTTCAATATTAGAATTTTGTGTTTCTTCCCTTAAGACACAATGTAAATAGTATGATACTAAATTCTAAATGTTAATATGAAGGATAAAATGGAAAAGGGTACTATATAACCTTTGTACAAACATTAAATTTATACACATCTTCCTTTACACGAAAAGATAAATAAAAACAATGTTAAAATTTCTACACCAGCTGTCCTAAAAAACTTGGGATAAAGGTTTTGTTGTTGGTGTTATTGTATTAGAATTTATATTATCCAAGTTAAAACTAATAGAAATGGGGGAAAATATATAGTTTGCTAATTTCATTTTTTTCGTACTTGTTTGTTCATTGACGCCTACAATTCTCATGGGAACAGACGTGAATGCATGAAGAGTGCATAACATAATACATTTTTCTTTGAACTTAGTAATTCTGAAGTGCTGAAGCTTGAGACTCCAGTACTCAATAGTCAATATTCTGATCCAGAAAGTGCAAAATGACTGATACTAATGCTCAAGAAGAGGGTCTAATATTGATATCGGTACAGCTGGTTATTAACCTTGCCATCGTCCTTGTCAGTATATTAGACTCATGGATCTTCATTTTCTTACTCTCCATGTTTCATGTTGTAAATTTGTAATTGATGTCACAAGTATATTGTGATTTTTCAAACAATACCTAAGAATTTATGATTTACCTTAGCATGGTGTATGATTTACCTTAGCATGGTGGGTGAAGGATCAGAAACAGACAATGATATTTCCAATGATTGGATTAGAAATATGAAAAAAATGTTTTCCTGGTGTGGAATTAGATATACAAAATTGGAAATGTCAGTAAAAATTATAGCTTTCATTCTTATTCCATTAATGCTTTGAGTAAGTAGGAATGGCCAGTTATTTATTGACCAACAAAGAAGTTTGTCAAGTTAAATCAGTTCCAAGAAGTGTAAGAATTTTTTTGACCTTTGTTTCTCAACTAGCTCTCCCTCTTGAGTTTCTAATGAACAAGAGAACTTGTCACGAACAGAACTTCAACCAAGTTGTCCCAAATCAAAATGGATGTAGCACATATTTGTCGAAGCCTAGGATTATTGTTTTCTTAATTAATTATTCTACCTAAAGGTAGTATAATTGTACTAGATTACTAATCATAGATGTGCAAGTTCTAGTAAAACTTATATTAATCATGGGGATGGAAGATATACTTGTTCCGGCATCACGAGTTCTATGTAATGAAGGTAATTGCCAGTTTATTTTCAATTGAAATGTCACTGTGATAATTATGCTCTCATGACATGAAAAACTACGTAGATTTTGGTCGCACATTAAGAATCTAAAAATGTAGTTCTCTTTACAGCTTACAGTGAATCATAATTAAGTTCTCCACTCTTAGTTACTCTAAGTAATGGGCGGCTAATCAAGTTTATGTACAAGCTTTTGAGATCTATTCTTGCATTCCTATAATTAATAGTATATACTGTTCTTAGCATATACCCGATTCTCTATAATTTAGTTAAAATACATTTGTCACATATTGTTGAATTTGTTCCTTCTCTCATGGACGTTTTAGTAACTAATACTTGTTATGCAGACTAAGATACGCTCCGGGGAGAACAAAGAGGTCCGCTTTAAATCAAAAACTGTAAGTTGTCTGCTTATGATACTTGCAACTCATCCACATTTAATCTGTGTCAAAGTTATCCTTTATGGAAAGAATTTATGATGTATATGTTTTTCTGATTGAGAGAATCCCAATATCGGTAAGATTATATACTTATATAGTTGGAGGTTCTATGAACTCTAATCTCTTAACTATTTTAGTCCCAATACAATTTCCTTTCTGAAAATATACTTTCCCATCTTCAATTAATAAAGCTCATTATCGGAACTTTATGATTTTCAAGACTGAGGACTGCAGCATCGAAAGTGTTTCTTTTTATTATAAGCCGAAAATATATAGGAATATATACCATTTGATATAATATATACTATATATGTTACCATATATATGACATATACTAATAATACCATATATGCTATATATGTTACCATCTATATAGTATATATTAATAATACTAATAATATTGTTAGGGGAAAATGTTATACATATATATATATATATATATATATATATATATATATACACTATATATATATATATATATATATATATATATATATATATATATATAAAATTGCAAATGACCTCTAGCCTAGTGGTTAAGAGAGATGCATGCGGCCCAAGTGGTCGGGAGTTCGAGCCCCAGTGGAGGCGAGTTCACCACAATTACCCATTGCTTCAAAAAAATAAATAAATAAATAAATTTAGCAAATGAGGTTGCTATTGATCGAACCTTAAACCTCTCTAATATCAAACCCCAACTCCTTGCCAGCTAGCCACAAGGCCCGAACACCAACCATTTTAAAATTTACATAATTTCTAATTATCATCAGTGTCTTACCAAATGAAATTATTAGTAGATTTACATAAGTCCTACACATACGATACTATATATAGGAATATATACATATATAATATATACAATGTATGTAACTATAATATATAATAATAATAATACCATATATACTACATATGGTATATACTAATAATACTAACAGTAATAATAGTTCCAAGAAATATATATTTTTAATCGTGGGCCAAGACCTGACCTGTGCTAGTTTGTTTTTTTTATAGATATTACCTGGTCAATCCGGCCTGGACCAGCTTACTCGGGTTGTGGGTCCGTGCTGTGTTTGGGATTTTTTTAGTCTAGGCCAGCCTCGGCCTGGATCCTTGATCGGGCTAGCCCGGCTCGGACCGAACCTGGTCAAAACTGTGCCGGGTCGGCCGGCCCACCCAACACCATGATCCTAAAGTTTCTTGAAATGTGACACTATTCGAATTTCGTCTGAACTTATCATGTATTTCAGATACTATTATTGTTTTTCTTTATTTTTTTTCGCTTTCATGTTTTACCTTACCTTTCTCACATGTTATTGTGTTAGCCACATGGTAGAGGTTTATTTGCTAAACTTTCCCTAGTATATAATAGATCGTGATGTGTAAGATAGTTTATTTGTAGAAAAGTTGTGCATTCTCTAAGTTGATTTTAGGTCTAATAGAATGATTGAAGAGGGTCTAATAGAATGATTGAAGAGTTCAATATGTTCTATCCAGGAATCGAAGGATCTCAAAATCAAAGCAGATGCAATTATTAGACTGATGGAGCGTGGTTACAGGGTGAAGGTACTACCTTATCATGTTCTATAAATATTTTCTTGTGTTTATTCATTTATTGTCTTACAATGCCATCAAACTAGAGTTCTTATGGTAATTTTTCAGATTCCTGTATAATTGAAACTACTCTAGTCTGTCTAGTGAACATGTTCCAATCCCAAACCTTCTTTCTAGCCTCTTCTTAAACAGAATGGTGTGTACTAAACTTTAAAAGATGGTCATTGATTTTAGGGAGAACTTTGTACAGCAGTTTAATATGTTGGCAAAAGCTGTAAGCTGTAACGTTACAGTTTGTCTCCTTGTGGTTTCAAGGCGACCATCCAAAACGAGCGGTGTACTGGTCTTGGCTGATACCTTACACAATGTAAGAAGTCCAGTTGCTAATTTAGAATTTCAACATGTAAGGAATGTACAGTAACGTAGTTGCCTTATTGATTAGTTTCTATTATTAGATCATAAGTGCAAAACCAAGATGTGTGTTATATGCATTTAATTAAAAGTTTATGTAGGGACTCTAGAAGGGGAACTGAAAGTGATACTGAACCTAGTTTAAAACCTTGCTTGGAGCTGTAAAATGTATTTTAGTTAGTTTTCTACGTAGAATTCAAGAAAAAAAAGCTATATGTTTTATTACAACAAGAAGAAGAAGAAGAAGGCCTTTATCCCAAATATTTGGGGTTGGTTGTTTGAATCATCTTCTTCCATTCAACTCTATTAAGGGGATGTTTGGTTGAACGAAAGTGTGAAAGCGGAAAAACGAAGTTTGCGTACGCGATGCATATGCATAAGTATTGACTTTGAAAATATTTTTTGGTTGGTGGAATTGGAAGAAATGTAAGTGGAGAAAAAATGAGTATAATTGTTTGGATGGTTGTTGAAAGTGAAAAAAAGGAGTTCAGTTGTTTAGATGGTTGTTGAAAGTGTATGTTGGGCGGAGTTGTGGTAACCTGTATAGGCTTACCCTCAAAATTTTTTTTTACACACAAATAATTATCATTTAATTTTATCAAATAATTACTGATAATTTTATCATATAATTACTAATATGAAAAACTCAAACCCCTTTCTTTTCTTCCTCACTCCACTATTCTCTCTCTCAAAAAATGCCAACCCCTCGACCCCGACGAGCACATGCTCCACCCCAGGAATACCTTTCAGCAACACAGCCTTCGCCACTCCGGCGACCACTATCTCTCTGTACAACTCCACAGCGAGCGGAGTCGACCTGGGACTGGGTCAGAGGGGAGGGGCCACCGGAGGAGGAGAATGAAGGAGAGGGAGAGGGAGAGGGAGGTGGAGGGAGGCGAGAATAGGTTCTACAGGTTCATCCGCATTTTCTTTCCTTCATTCCTTCTCCGTTAGCTTCGGGCACCTCGCCATCGCCCACAACGACTTCACTTCTCTCTTTTCTTCGGACTTTTAGAGGAGTTTCCTCTGAAACTTTTGGAGGTGAAAAGTGAGGATATAGAGGGGGAGAGGAACTTCAAACTGTCACTTCAACGAGTTCAACGAAGTTT
The DNA here is from genome assembly GCA_029216955.1 of Iris pallida. Taxonomy (NCBI): domain Eukaryota; kingdom Viridiplantae; phylum Streptophyta; class Magnoliopsida; order Asparagales; family Iridaceae; genus Iris; species Iris pallida. The sequence continues at coordinate 16,324,444 of JANAVB010032220.1, forward strand.
CAAGGAGAGCAACCAAACGTCTGAACTCCGACGAGTCCAGTGGAGTTCCAAAAAAATCCTCCAAATCCTGCCCACTTTAGGGCAACCAAACACGCCATAAGGGACATGCCCTTTGCACTACTAACAAAAACTATATCCTTCTTTGAAACTTCAATCCATGTTTGTCTAGACTTATCTCAATCATAGTGGCTCCTTTAAGTACTATCTTATCGCTCCTCTTTACCGGAGCATCTATTGGCCTGGATTGTACATGTTCAAACCACCTAAGACGATTTTTCTTCTATCTTGTCCACAATTGGCACCACCTCTAACTTTCCATGAATACCCCTATTTCTTATTCTATGTTTCAATATTTTTCCACTTATCCATCTTAGTATTCTCATTTCAACTATACTAATTTTTTGGACGTTGTTTCTTGATTGTTCAACACTCTAATCCATAAAGTATGTGTTGCCTTATAGTCGTATTGGTTTTTTTTTTCCTCCTTTCAACTTTACTGTGTATTCTCCAATCACAAACTACTCCACAGGCATCCTACATTTCAACCATCATGTTTTACTTCTATGGATGACATCATTCTCAATTTCTCTATGATGATGAATGATTGATCCTAAATATTGAAAACTATTAGTTATAGGTATCTTTTGCCTACCCTATGTACTCTTCCTTTTTTACTTTTTCCAATTAATTGAAGTTATATTTCATATACTCTATTTTTGTCCTACTAGTTTTAAAGCCCTTAGATTCCAAGGTTGTTTCTTTCAACACTTTTATTTTAGCATCTAACATAGTAATCCTTTTCTATTCTCATCGATCAACACTATGAAACATTCTCTTGGATATGTCTAGTAATTATATCCATAACTACCGTAAAAAGGTAAGGGCTTAATGTTTATATTTGATGAAGCCAACTGGTAACATGAAATCGTTCACGATCTCCTCCAATTGTTCACACAGTTATCACACCTCCATTTTGCATATCCTTAATAGTTCCAATATAACTACTAGGAACAAGTTTATTTTTAAAGCCCTTAGATTCCAAGGTTGTTTTTCTCAACACTTTTATTTTAGCATCTAACATAGTAATCCTTTTCTATTCTCATCGATCAACATTATGAAACATTATCTTGGATATGTCTAAGTAATTTTATACATAACTACCGTAAAAAGGTAAGGGCTTAATGTTTATATTTGATGAAGCCAACTGGTAACATGAAATCGTTCACGATCTCCTCCAATTGTTCACACAGTTATCGCACCTCCATTTTGCATATCCTTAATAGTTCCAATATAACTACTAGGAACAAGTTTTTTTTTCAAAGCCTACATGTACAAACCATCAAAGACGATTTTTCTTCTATCTTGTCCACAATTGGCGCTACCTCTAACTTTCTACGAATACCCCTCATTTCTTATTCTATGTTTCAATTTTTTTCTACTTATCCATCTTAGCATTCTCATTTCAACTATACTAATTTTTTGGACGTTTGTTGATTGTGCAACACTCTAATCCATAAAGCATGTGTTGCCTTATAGTCGTCTTATTGGTTTTTTTTTTCCTTTCAACTTCACTGGTATCTCCAATCACAAACTACTCCATAGGTTTCCTATATTTCAACCATCATGTTTTACTTCTATGGATGACATCATGTTCCTACATTTCAACCATCATGTTTTACTTATATGGATGACATCATTCTCAACTTCTCTATCATGATGAATGATTGATCCTAAATATTTAAAGCCTTAGATTCCAAGGTTGTTTCTCTGAGCACTTTTATTTTAGCATCTAACATAGTAACCCTTTTCTATTCTCATCGATCAACACCATGAAACCTTTTCTTGAATATGTCTAGTAATTTTATTCATAACTAGCGTAAAAAGGTTTAATGTTGATATTTGATGAAGCCAAATTGTAACATGAAATAATTCACGATCTCCTCCAATAGTACTAGTTTTTCATTGAGAGTTAACTGAATACCCTACTTTAGTCTCATATTGTTTGGGCTAAAGGAAGATGTCATCACTTGCTCCTATAAATGTACTAAGTTTTGCATGTTTTATTTATATCAATAAACTAAAAGTTCTCTCTGAATTTCATGGTATGAGAGCTATGAAAATTTGGAAAGAACCCTAACTCTAATTTTTCCCCTAAACCCCCTATAGCCCCGCCAACCACAATCCAACCCCGCCATACCCCCTTTCCCGCGATCCTGACCATAGACACTTCTGTAACTGAGCTTCGGAATTAGACATTGCCTTAGTTTCTGATGAAGCTAATATAGCCTCTGACAAAGCTAATCTTTCAGGATTAGCCTACGACGAGACTATATTTCAAACAACATATGGCGGAGCTAGACGGAGCGAAAACTAATACTAGCTCCCGCAGAGCTAAAGGTGTAGCCTTCTGTAAGGCTAAGACGTTCGCTTACAACGAGGCTACAATCGACGTGTATGACGAAGTTATAACACTTCCTTCAAGCCCCTCCCTAGCCTAGCCGTCCTTAATAGCTTCTCCTATATACCTTCCTCTCCAGTACTCTCTAATCTCTATGGTTCCTCGACGTCATTCGCATTACTGGCGTAGTTTTGTGCTTACTTGAGGTCTCTCGCTTGGTTCTCTTATCTTTACAGTTGCTCTACTTCGATAAGGTGCTCTGACGTCTTTTGCTTCTTAATAAGTTGGACAACAATCTTTGTTGTGCTGATCTTGTGCGCCCTTGATTATGACATCCGACGATGACAAAGATGTTTAAGTTGATACTTTATCTTCAATTGACTTCAAGACAGATTTATGTTATGGCTCACCGCGATCTCTCTCCAACACAGTTACTTGCAATGGTCTAATACTGTAGGAAAGATTTTAAACAACAAAAGCCTCTATCGACACTTGACGGAGTCACTACTGGACTGCAAGGATCCCCGATGTGCTTTCTAGTTTCAGAATGACAACAAGGTCATTGTTTGGTTGTCTAACTCTATAGATGCTCGTTGCTATAACTCTATTATGTCTATAAAAACTGTCAAAGAAAATTTGGATGCATCTTTTGGTCCCTATACTTATCCGAAGACAATTTTCAGAAAATTTATGACATCTTTCACGCCTTCAAAACGACCATACCTTGAGAAGATTTGTAGGACTTTGGTACCCTCTTCAACGGTGTTATTGGAAAATGGAATGTCATTCAGCCGAGCTCCTCCGATCTCGTTATTACTCGTCAAATATGAGAGGTCCTTGTTGGCGTCATTCTCTTGGCTCGATTACCATTTACTTTTTAGGATATATACTCATTGGTTCTCTCTCAACATATGTCTCCTTCTTTGATGACCGTCCTGCCAATAGTTTATATTGTGCCGACGCCATCTTCCATCTTTGTCGAGTCCTTATCTCTGTCCTTGCTACTCGTAGCTAGGGCCGTGGTAGTCAGTTTTAGTCTAGACGAGGCACTTCTGATTCTTACTTTCGGAGGCTAGAGTGTTGCTTGTAGCCGCCCCCATTTACTTACTTGAGGTCCCGGTACCTGGAGAGGAGGACACGTCGGTTGTGGTGGTCTATATTGTTCCTTAGTGTATAAGAACCAATAATTGTGAGGACTGGTGTTGGGAGAAGTATGGTTACCTTGATGATTCACCTACTGCAGACATTTATCTGCCTGTACTTGATGTAATACGTGTTTTGTGTAGGTACATATTCAACATTCAAATTGTACAAAATGCATTTACCAAGGAACATGATTAATTTTAGCAGTTGATTTTATAGAAGAAGACGTAGAAAATTATTATAATATGATGAATTTAGCATGAATGTTATTCAAGTTACATAATCATTTCAGAAACATATTGTAATCCAAATGTTATATTTTTAGCACAATCCTAAAATACATATAGAGGTAATTGGTTGCGTCATTTCAAGCAGAATTATTCTTTCAATATTCGTGGACTACAAGAATTAATAATTTATTAAAGTTTTTTTAAGAGACTAATAATACTTAACAATATTTTATAAATTGAAAAAAACCCTAGTTAATTACCTAGTACATGGTAGAAACTCGACCGTTGGTTGATATTGTTAGCGAAGGAGATCGTCGACGATGGCGAGCGACTGCGACGACGGTAAGTGTGGCGAGGTCGGTTGCAGTTTCGGTAGGTTCAGGACGATGATGTTGGTTCAATTTTTTTTGTAAGAGAAAATAAAATTTATTGAACTTGGACATGGTTCATCATCCGCACCTAGGTTGGATTGTGCTTCACACCTCAATCGCAACAAACACACTAATAATTGCTAAAGCAAAAATCATGCATTTAATATTTCAATATTTAATAATCGCTTTTCTATAATAGACCTATCCCTTGTATAGGAAGAACAACTGAAAAGAAAACTACTACTCCCGATGTGGGACTAAAAAAGAGAGTAAAATTCAACAAATTGAATAGCTACTAACAAGTCTAGAGCTTATCCAAATTAAAAAAAAAAAGAATCCCCATATCATAGCAAAATCTGGTTGGTGGTAGGGTTCGCTATACCACGTCTTCTGCATCTCGTATGCACACGTCAAGTGAAACGGGTGTGCGTCTCGATGTCCTCATCACTACTACTGCTCCTCCGCCTTCTCCACATAGTGGCCATATGCCATTTATTAATGATGAATGAGACAATTGTATTGACTCCTCTCCTTTGTAGCTCCTGCTAATCTTTTCACTCCATGAATCTCATTTCTTTTTCTCATTCGTAGATTGTTGATTCTGGCGTCTTAAACCATGTCTCATGACGGCACCTCAAATCTAGTTTTTAGCCTCACAAATTCATTTCTATGGATGACGATACTAGTAATGTTTTCGGTATTGCTGATTAATTGCTTACTTTGTCTTTACATTTGAAAATAATCTTATTGTTTCATCATTGCATCATAACATTTTATCTATTTTACTTTGTGATACATGACCTTTTGACGAAGCAACGAATTTACTTTGTTATATGTAACCTTCTTACGAAGCAACGAATTGGTGGGGGCATAAACAGAACGGTCTTTATTACGTAGATCATCTGTCCAGTACGTCAATGACTACTCCTTCCATTCAGTGGTGTATGAGACTTGTTCATCTTTCGTTATCTTTTTACGTACTATGTTACATAATTTATCATTATCTGAATTTTGTTGTGCGTAATGTATGCTTGGGAAGCATCCTCGCTCCTTTTTTCATCTGATTCATAAATACATGATTCACCTTTTACTGTAGTTCATAGTGATATTTGGGGTCCCTTTAAATTTTTGGGTGTGCATGGCTATAAGTTTGTCACTTTTATTAATAATTACTTATGTATGACATGATTATATCTTCTTCGTTCTAGGTTTGATTTCTCTCCATTTTTTAAATCTTTGTGGATGAAATTTTTAATCATTTTGATGTTTACATAAAGGTTCTTTGTTTTGATAATGCTAAGGAGTATGTAAGCAGGGAGTTTCAAGTATCCTATCAGACTCATGGCATACTTTATCAGGCTTCATGTCTGTATACTCCTTAACAGAGGTATTACAGAAGATAAAAATAGACACCTTCTTGAGGTAGCCTGCTTTCTCCTTATTCATATGAATGTTCCCAAGAAATTATGATTTTTTGCGATCTTAGCTACTTGTTTTTATATAAATTTCATGACCTCTCGTGTCCTCGAGAACAAATTACCTTTTCCTATATCTTTCTGTAGGGTAAACCCGTTTTTGTCGCTTCAAAGATTTTTGATTGTCTTTGTTATACTCATAATCTTGGACCCAAAGTGGATAAACTTGATCCACGAGCTACCAATATAATATTTGTTGATTATTCTCAAATACAGGAATGGTATGTTTGTTTTAATCCTACTACTTCGAAGGTTGTCTCTTGTGATCTTACTTTTCTCGAGGATGATGCCTATTTTGCTTCCGATACACCATCTACATTTCCATAGTCCACAGTTCATGTTTCTCTTATTTCTTTCTTTGAACTTGATCGTAGTGTTCTAAAAATCGGCTTGTTCGACTGCCTAAGCGCCCCTAGGCCAAAACTGAAACCCCCTATTCGGTAGTGTACTGCGGTTGTGCGGCTTGTGCAGCCCTGTTCAACGTCTAGGCGCCTTGTGCGGCTGCGGCTGCGGTTGCACAGATTTTAAGATTGTTTGATGTTTAGCTGTATTTGGGGATATGTTGTTTTGATTTTAGAATTGGATTTGGATTTAGAACATTGAACTTAATAGTAGTGTTCTAAAAATCGGCTTGTTCGGCCGCGTAAGCGTCTCCAGGCCAAACCGAAACCCCCTATTCGGTAGTGTAATACGGTTGTGCGGCTTGTGCTGCCCTGTTCGACGTCTAGGCACTTTGTGCAGCTGCTCGGATTTTAAGATTGTTTGATGTTTAGTTGTATTTGGGGATATGTTGTTTGGATTATTGGATTTGGATTTAGAACATTGAAATCTCAAATTTGTATTACGGATATGGTGAGTGTTTCATTATAAAATATTGTTGATGATGTCTTCATGAATCATGATAATGATATAATACCTTTTGAGATTTCTTTATTAAGTGTGTTTCGCTATGATATAACACTATATAAGCTGTTCCGCGTCTAGGTGAGAGTTGTTTGGCGCCTAGGTAGCCTAGGCGCTCCTCCTTTGCATAGCGAATTTTAGAACAATTCTTGATGCATTTATTTCTCCTCTCCTAGATCTGGGTATTTGGTTTCCTTTCACCAGGTGTATAGGCGTTGGAATATGGTAATATTCCTCCACCTGCCACTATTTTTTTCAGGTATCACTGATGGTTGTTCTACAGGTACTACAATGCAATCTTCTATTTCTTCTCCATCTCCATTGACTTCGGATAAAATCTTCTTCTTCCTGTTGCTTTTCGCAAGGGTATTAGCTCTTGTATTAGTGTCTATTCTATATCTAATTTTGCTTCTTTTCAATGCTTGACTTCATCTGGTCATACATTTGTTTTTTCTTTTTTTTGGCTGCCATCACTCTTTCTTCCTCTGTTCAGGAAGCACTTCAGCATCCAGGTTGGCATGCTGCTATGGTTGAGGACCTTGATGCTTTGCATTCTAATCAGACACAAACTTTGGTACCTTTGCCCTCAAGTAAAAATGTCGTCGGATGTAAGTAGGTATTTACTGTTAAACAAAATCCAGATGGCTTCATTGGTCGGCTCAAAGCCCTTTTAGTGGTCGGAGAGGGTATGGGAGGCGCTGGGGAGGCATGAAACCGGTTGAACCTTGACTTGGCTACTTTTTCAGTTCGGTTCAAATGGATGATCTGTTCGAGCGGTTGAACTGAACCAGATCAAACTGTGGTTGAATCAGATTGGATGCTTCACCAAAAATCATGAAAACTTATTCTGTAAAAATTTTGTAGCTAAAAGGAATCGAACTCCGGACCTATAAAATAGCATAACATAGCCTCAACCAATGGGTCACTTAGGGTCTGTTTCGTGGTAATTAAATGGAAATGAGATGTAACATATGGTGCATGTAGCATTTGTTGTTAAGTGGTGATACAAATTCATTGTTTGGTTGCATGTAAATATTTTTTACGGAATTTACAAATCCATTCTTTTGAGTAATTTAATTAGCGTGCATGAGTGCATCTTTTGTTGCGGTAAATGGAAATTCATTGTTTGGTTATGACTTGTTAGATTGAATGAAGAGAGAATCATTGAAACTGGTGTAGATTGTGTTGCATTTGTTGTCGTAAGCAGAGTTGCGTCTGTTTTAGCCGCAACAAATGTAGCCATACTTGAAGAAAATTATGCAACATTTGTCGTACCAATTCCACCATTTACATCTAACCAAACATTTGAATTGATGCAACAAATGTTGCATGTATTTCCAATTACATCAAGTGATCAAACCAAACAAACAGCCCCGTAGCTGCACTTGCTCAATTAATTTAATACTACATTTGTACTTGAGCCGTCTCTCTTTGCCTTTACGTGGTATTCCAAACATTTATGGTGCAGTAATTTTGCACGTGAAGCTTAGTAAAGTGTCTACTTATGTATACATTGCGGACTATTCTGACTATATATATGTGTGTGCTTGTGTGGTATAATAAATTTTCATTTACAAGTTCTAAAACTTTAAATATATACAAATTAAAAATATAATATATATTATTTAATCTAGTTTCTATAATTCTAAACGTAATTGTTAAATCACCTTCTTTGAACCAAACAGTGACTGCTAAAGTTTGAGTTCACTGTTCAACGGTTGAAGCGGTTTTAAAACTTTGTATATAGAACAAAGAAGAAAAAGATTAAGAGAGATTTTTCAAGCTCTCCGATATATATATTCCTTAAAGCTTGTAAACCAAGTAAAATACTCACAAAACAAGCCATCAACTCATATACTATCTGCAAGGACACTAACTCTTCCAGGATTCTTTTATGCTTTTAGTCTTGTTTTGAATATTCCATTTTTTTTAATCCATTGTAAGGGCGCATATCAAATTGAGGATATTTTCCAGACAAGCCACTAACATAACTAAGATCCCTAGATTACCAATGAAGGATGCTTTAAAGATTACTGACAGTGTGAAAATTAGTCTCTAATATCTGAAAATACTAAAGCTTGTTGCATCACATCCTACTAACTGAAAGACTTGTCCTGTGTTCCTGAGCCTCTAAATGGACAAATGGCGTAGCCAAGATTTGGGTACAACAGGGTCAAAATCGACTAGTAAATTTTTAATAAAAAATTATAAAAATATAAAGGGAAAAAATAACATAAATTAATGACAAAATATTTTGATGATGAAGACATATTATAATAGTCGCATTACATCATAACCGACAATAATTGTTTACAATAACCTCCTACGAGGCTTCACATTTTGAAAATGTTGCAAGATGTCCTCCTTTTCAACTTTTGCAAAAATGTCTTGCTCAATGTATGTCACCAAACAATCCTTCATAAATCCATCTCCCATTCGATTACGAGTTGTATTCGATAATCTTCATCGCTGAAAATGCTCTTTCAACCGTTGTAGTTGCAAAAAGCAAGACTAGGGCCAACTTTAAAAGCAAGTACACCAATGTGTATGATTCATTCTTCCTTCGGTCAACTAATTTTTATTCCATCTAACTGCAAATTAAGTCTTACCATCTAACAAACAAATAAGGGCAAAATCAATTAGGACATGAATCATTTAGAGATCATTTAAAGAAAATTAGGGAAAAAATTTAATATATTTAGAGGTGTGTTGTACCTGAGATTGAGAGGGATAGAGGCGCACATGAGAGAGACGCATGAGACACTTTTGCTGTTGTTGCCATATATATATATATATATATATATATATAATATATATATATATATATATAATATATATATAATATATATATTACACAAGTATATGGTAAATATTATTGATTAAACAAGTATTACAAAACTAGAATCAATAATATTTACCATATACTTGTGTAATATATATATATATATATATATATATATATATATATATATATATATATATATATATATTACACAAGTATATGGTAAATATTATTGATTAAACAAGTATTACAAAACTAGAATCCCGTCCCAGATAAAGCTTAAAACAAGTATTACAAAACTATATATATAAAGCTTCTTGTATTACTCCTGATGCGCATGACAGCTCCAGAAGGGCACCGTGCTCGGCCGTTCAGACATAACAATGCCTGGCCTCTCCGGGACGGTTACAGAGAAGCGGTCGCGGAAGGATTGCGAGCTACAGTGATTGGGAACTTGCAATACCAATTTACACAGACTTAAAACCATCAAAGCTTCGCTTAAAAGATGGGGGAAGAGCAGACCGCGAAGTGTACTGCGCGAGAAGGAGGAAGAGCTTCAATCGGTCCAGACTTGATTGCAAACCCTCCCGCAAGACCCGCTGTTGGCATTGCAAGAGAAGACCCTACTCGAGGAAGCTTGGGGGCTAGCTCTCCAAGAAGAAATTCAATTAGCTCAACGAGCTAAATGTCAATGGCTGAAGGATGGTGACCGATGCACCAAAATTTTCTACAATGTCATCTGCACCCGACAACACCGTAATCATATACACAAAATTATTGATGCTCATGGAAATGCAATATCTGTGGACAATGACATTCAGGAAGAAACGGTAAAGTACTACAAGAAGCTATACAACCAGGAGGACTATAGCAAAGAGTTTCCGACATTAATCTATAAGAAGCTTGTCAGCCAACAAGAAACCAACTGCTTTTGGTCCCAGTTACACTGGACGAAATTGAAGCAGTGGTGAAGAAAGCATATCCTAATAAAGCTCCAGCTAATAAAGCTCCAGGGCCAGACGACTTCAATAGTATGTTCTATAACACTCATTGGGATGAATTGAAATTGCAAATTTTATCTATTGTACAGGACTTTCTGAATAATGGAAGACTGCTGAGAGAGCTTAATCATACCTTCCTGTCGCTCATACCGAAGGAGGGAGCGACTTCCCTGATGGATTTCAGGCCAATTTTCTGCTGCAATTATTTATACAAAATAATTACTTCACTCATGTGCCGACGAATTGAGAAGATTATGCAGGATCTTATATCCCAAAATCAGGTTACGTTTGTGAAGGGCAGATCGATTGCGAAAAATAGTCTTCTTGCGCATGAAATGGTTAGAAATTTCAACAAAGTTGGAGGTAACAAAGCTTGTATGAAGTTGGATCTCCGAAAAGCATATGATATGGTTAACAGAGAATTTGCCTGTGCAACCATGCTGGCTATGGGATTTGATAAGCAATGGGTGGACATGGTTCATGAATTTATTACTACTACGACATTCTCAATCCTCATCAAAGGGCAACCACATGGATTCTTCACCAGCAACCGGGGATTACGGCAAGACGACCCCCTCTCGCCATACCTCTTTACTATGGTAATAGAATACTTTACATGCTTGATGGAGGTGGAAATTCATCAAAAGAGAATAGTGCTATTGTACAAGAAGGTGGTCCCAACTGTCTCGCATATCATTTACGCAGATGACCTCTTAGTTTTTCTGGTTCCTTCCAACAGAGGTTTAAACAACATGGTCAGATTGATGAAAAGGTTTGGCGACATGACGGGGCTCGAACTAAATAGAGAGAAGAGCAAGGTGTACTTCAATGCTCACTGCTCCAATCAAGATGACCTTCAGGAAATACTCCAAATGGAAAAAGGCATTCTCCCACTAAAATATTTGGGTGTTCCGTTGTCGATCAACTATGCACGAGCATAAGAATGCCAAAATCTGGTCGATTATGTTCATCGAAGAATAGAAGGCTGGCAGGCCCAAATGTTATCATTTGGAGGGAGAATAGAACTTATCAAATCAATTGTGTCAGCTATCGCTCTCTTCTGGCTACAGTCCATAATGCTCCCAAAGGCGACAATCCGTAAGGTGAACAAGCTATGCGCGGACTTCGTATGACGAGGTTGGATTCACACGAAGGCATGGTCCACTTTGTGTCGACCAATTGAGGAAGGGGGAGTGGGAATACGATCGGTGTCCGTCCTTCGAGATGTGGCATGACTCAGATTAATGTGGAATTTCATCGAAGACAAATGTATGTGGGCAGAGTGGATGAAAAACCGATACCTTAAAGGGTCGAATTTTTGGGTGCATAAGATGAACAACAACTATTCGGTGACGTTCAAAGCGATTTTGAGTCTCAGAAGCAAAATTCAGCAATTTATCTCACGGGAATTTGGGACTGGATTGAATACTTATTTATGGTTCGATCCTTGGCTAGAGCATCAAAGTATGGTTGAGTGGCTAGGATGGCAGATGTTTGGCCCGGAGGGACAACATGAGGCAGTAAGTTCACTCATCATGATGGAAGTTGGCGTCCTACAGCACACATGATAGGGAGGATGTACTCGCCATCCATCACACAGCTAAGAATTGATACTATGCTTGGAGAAGACATATGGGTGTGGGATGCTACTTCTTCACACAAATTTGATTTCAAAACAGTTTACGAACTTGTCCGTCCAGTTAGCAACCCAACAATTCATAAGGAATATATATGGATAAAGGGAGTAGCTTCAAAGATGCAACAATTCATAAGGAATATATATGGATAAAGGGAGTAGCTTCAAAGATGCAACTTAATATGTACAAGACTTTGCACGGTCGTTTACTGACTCAAGACCGCCTCTCTCGTTTTGGCATACAAAGACAGGAAACAAGTTGCGTATTATGCAACGGTACAACGGAGTCATTATCCCACTTATTCTTCTCCTGTCAGTTTACAAGTGTTATTTGGCAACACCAGTGTGGTAAATTACATATAAACTACAATGGTGCTTGTGATGTATTTGGCCACATTGATCAGATATCCAGTCTGAGGAGCAGAGGCAGAAGATGGTTCGAGGAAGCGCGAGTTAGGCTAGCCGCAAGTGTGTGGCACATTTGGCGAGAGCGAAATAGAAGACTATTCGAAGGCTTGATCACTGCATCAATTGGTATCCTGCACAACATAGAGTTCGATATCAATCAAATGATGTAATTGTAGAATCTGTATACATTTATTGGCAATAAAATTATCTTTTCCAAAATAAAATAAAATATATATTATTATTATTATTGTTATTATTATTATTATTATTTTGAGTGGGGTCACATTACCTCACTTGCCCCCTTCCTCCGCTAGTGAAATGGACTCTAAAAAACTCCTGGCACGGTACAATAGAAATGACATCAACTGTTAGATTTTAACCTTTATTTTCTATGTCTTTTTGCTGCAATTAAAATCTTGACATAAATTCAAGTACCATACTCACCAGCTGCCTTCTTTATTATGCAGACTTGAGAAAGATTTAAGTCATTTAAACCATGCTCGAACTAATTCTGAATTGTCTTTTGTATTGCACAGCTTGTGATCATGACCATTTATTATGTGAGCTCGTCTTGCTAAATTCCGGTGTATCTTTTTGACTTTCTCGTGATAGTAGGATTATAGATCACCTTCTCAATAGTAAAATCATACAAAGATACATTCAGTACCGGGTATTAGAACATCCTACACCTGGCAATCTGAAAAAGTTCAATCATGAAGTAGGAAAACATGTTTCAGTGCTGGTTTGAGGCGAAGTGAAACTTGCCCACTGTATATTGTTAATTTTAGTGACTTGGTGTAGGATCCTTCACTACATAGTACAAGTATGCTGAAAAGTTATATATATGTACAGTTTGTAAGCCTGTATTTGTTTATTAATACTTGTATTTAATTTTGTGGAACAGTGTATGGCCATTCCTGCAGGCAAACAAAAGGGTAAACAAGAAGGTAAACAAGAGGGTAAACAACAAGGTAAACAAGAGGAGGGTAGACAAGAGAGTAAACATGAGGCAGAGTTAAGGAGCACGCTATTACGTCTTTTAGCTCTGGTGATCACGCCATCTCCTTATTCCTTGCGCTGTTGCACTTGTTTCTGAAATTATTATCTTCTTAACTATTGATTACTGATAAGGATGTCCTTCTAACAGATAGAAGATGTTGCTATTGTGGAAAGTGGTCCTCATGTGGTGGAGAAACAAGCATACGTGATAGTAAGACACATTAAGTTTCGTCCGAAGAAATTTTCCAAAAAATCTGTCAAATCTTTGGATGCTGCTAGGGAAGGGGTTCATAGTGCTGTTACTAACTCAGAGATTAATAGCACCACCCAAGACGAGATCTCTCTCGAGGCTGAAGAAGAATGGGAACTTGATTGCAGCTCAGAAACTGAGAATGAGGACACCTCACAGGAAAATGAACATAGCATCCATCAATTTTATGATGGACCTACTACCTTCCCGAAGGAAGATCTCAACAAGATAGTGGGACGGTCAGAACCTGCAGATGTTGATAGAAACAAACCGTTGCATCATAAAGTTTCTCCTCCTAAACCAGTATTTGACTCTCCCAAAACAAGACTCGACTTGAATAAAGAACAGACTGATGTAAACAACTCCAATCGTTTTGTTGCCACTCCGATGGAGCCTCCTGTTGTGGAAAACAATCGGTACAGTAAACAAAGAGAAACAAAGGATAGATACCCTCCGATTAGACCAACAGGTAGGGTGCCACATCAGGCCACTGGGAATAGTAATGGAAGGCAGGGCCAGTTTGATCCAAAACACGGACTAATCAACCCCGGTGATCCTAGTTCTCATAGACCAGGCTATGGAATATTCAGTGCTCGGCAACCTGCTGATCACCAAGCTACTGGAACATTTACTGCACAAAAAACTGCCCCTTCTGGTGAACAAAATCACGCCGGAGATGCAACTGTGGGTAACGCGAAAAATCCCGGACCAAGCTATGGAATTTTTAGCAGTTCCAATCCAGTACCCTCTGATGGGCAGAAGAAACCCGGAGGTGCTAATCCCACGTTTCATAGAACCCACTGATTACTATGATTTTTGTATTTGCCCATGGATCCTGCAAACACTTGGTAGCACCTGGATTTTCTCCATTTTCCCAATGAAAATTAGAAGTATGATTGGAGAAGGGTGACAGGAGACCAAAGTCATGGAACAGTTTTTTTTGATCTCCTACTCGTGTTTTGTTGTTAACCATACTATTGAAGGTCCTCTTAGGCAGTGTTTGCTCTGCACACTGCTATTTATTTTTTGTTGTAGTGTACAATTCATTATGTGAACAATTGCAACAACACCAGTACCATTGACTATAGAGTACATAATTCTTCTGGACGAAGGCTGATTGTCGTCTTGCAAGATTTCTGTAATCCTGACGCCTACCATATTTTGCTTCTAAGCCTTCAGTACCTAGCAGATGTTTGGATCGTAATAAATTTTATTTGGATTTCACATCCTTTGGGATGGATGAAGTGTTATTGTAATAATTTTTGTTTATTTACTTTTTATTGTACGACGAGCGTACAAATTTACACTTCAGTCTTGTAGATTGCCCTTTTTTTATATGTGAAGTGATAAAGTGGTACTTCCAAAGGGTGAAAATGTAAAAACTCACTTCAAAAAAGTGTTGTCTGTGGAGTTGATTTTTTTTTTTTTTGCGAAATTTTACTCTTAATCCTTCGGAAAATAAAATAATTTATAGGGAATTTCCCTGAAGCTCGACTTTTCGAATGAATTGTCCCTAATGTTATTTGGCAACTGAAGTGATCATGTGGATACATGTGACTACAGGAAATTTTTTTTTTTGATACAGTAGTGGGTATCAAAATTTTGATATTCCCTATGTATGACAAGTGGGATCCCTTCCTCTTCGTAAAACGTGTAGACATATGTATATATACATAATCTTTGAGGGGGGCCGACTTGTCATACATAAGGGGGTATCAAAGTTTTGATACCTCCTTCTGTATCAAAGTTTTACTCTGTGACTACAAAATGTCCCTTCACTTCCGATGAATTAGAAGTAAAATTGGTCACTTTCCTCCATCCTACGTATCTATATAATGATATACAAAGAAGCCACATCAAATATCAAATGTGACTACAAGAAAAGTAACAATGTGATTTAGTACTGCCAAGCAAACTGGATTTGAGAATAGTATTGCGACATGCAGATCCAGATCCTGTATCCAAAATCTGTCTAGTAAATATCAATTGAATAGAATAATACAGCATACATTTATATGTATGTGTCAACAACCTTTCCCTAATAATCTTGTTAGTAATAGTTAACATTATACATCATCATCACTGCTCTGCTGAAATTGTATATTCTAATTCCATAGTAAATAAATTCACTATGACATCCATCAATTAGTGTCTACCACAATTACATTTGATCAAGGCGTTTCTGAGCATGTACAAGCTGTGCGATCGCACATGGCTCAAAAAATTAAAAGATCCCAAAATTTTTTTTATCTCCGTATATATTACTAATATAAAATCTTCATTTTTAGATTTAGGCCTTTTGATTTTTAGAAACTGACATGGCCTTTAGAATGTAAGAAAAAGACCATATTTCTTTTTGTATTTGTACATGGTCCTTATAATGTCAGAAATAATTGTTCATTTGATTCACATACAACCAACATATAGAGCCATCCGACATATATTCACAGAAACACCAGCAATATATCTATCAATCAAGTAACTGCCTAATATATTACATTACATAGTAACATAAATCCAAGATACAATACAACTAACTTAGTTTTTGCACCATATTTATTCAGTATTATACAAATGTACAAAATTAATTTATGACGTCATCTATCAATTACTGCCTTCTTCACATCTCATTCTCACTAAAACAAATAAAAGAGTAGGCTACAGCTAGCACAGGATCAAAACACCAACAAATATTGAAAATACTGCTACTACAAAGGGTCAATGGTCAACCTTAAACAAGTTCCAAACTGATGTATCCTCGCCACATTAGTTCATAAAAATTTCCAACAACTATAATAACAGTTGAACAACTTAAGAACTTCAGATAGTGCCCCCCCAAAAAAAAAATTTGATAACAATAAGTTTTTTATTTACAAAATCAATGCAACATTGTCTTCAAAAGTCTTCAACCAATATAGGTCTATAACACACAGACAGTCCTAAAAAAAAACTATGTTGTTAGGGCCCAACCACCTAAAACAGAGGGGAAAAAAGAGAAAAAAGGATATATATATATATATATATATATATATATATATATATATATATATATATATATATATATATATATATATATATATATATATATATATATATAGAGAGAGAGAGAGAGAGAGAGAGAGAGAGAGAGAGAGAGAGAGAGAGAGAGAATTGTTAGTGCCTAAATGCCTCTTCCAAATCAAATAAAATCATTGCTCTATTTATCCATCTATGTATAACTCGATTCATCCAGAAAAAAAATAGTATCGAATTTGTAATTAAAATAAATAGAGGGAATTGTAATTATCTAGGAAACTTTTACAATGTTTACGAATTTTTAATTGGGTTATCAAAATTATCCTTAATTTATAAAAGAAGCTATAAATTTTATTTTTTAAAAACTGTAATAAATTCGAATATATTGTAAAAGCTTTTTTGGCAATTACAATTTTCTAAATTGAAGTCAATAATATGATAATCGATGCGCTTAACATGAATCTCACAACTTGTGTTTTTACACTAGGATCAAGATCTTGGGCAGGAAAATTGAGGTAGAACTAGTCTCACTATGGACTTATGAGAATTGAATATTTTCACATATAGAAGATGTAAAACAGATATTTGACACTCTATAGAAGCATTTTTCAATCCATTTACCTAAGAATAAGTTTTCATTTTAAATCTCTATATCTGACCTCCATTTTGATATATGTTAGTCCCGGGGCTTGATTAAAGATGGTAGACTCGATGTCGAGATCAGAGGTTCAACAAACGTTCACCTTCTGATTATTCTCGAGATCCAAGAGGAACTCTATAATATGAATCTGATTACAAAAGCAACAATAATCAGAAAGTAAATCTCACGTTCTTCCTTGCAATCGCAGTTGCAGACGGACAGAACTGAGTTACAACTCAGATGAAAGAGAAGAAAGAAGAAAGGAGAAGAGAAAAGGTTCTTGCTGGGGTGATTAAGATCACCGTTGCTCAAAGTAAGATTCGTCCCACCACGATCTGCTTCCAGGAACCAGCAAGTTCACGAAGAACTTCTGGAACGCTCGTAAGTCAAAATTTGAGACTTGAACGGGCGTCCTGGACTTTACAGACTCCCTTAACTCTCTTCTTGGTGCATCTTTCAAAGGAGGCCAAGGGGCTCTATTTATAGAGTGGAGTTGAGACTTCACCTCTTCTCCTATCCGATGTGTGACTAAAATACCAATACTCAAAAATAGAGTTTGATATTTTAGATCATCCCACAATCAGCATAGAAGTGTGCCAGTCCACGCCTACCCCCTCGAACACTCCCGTGCATGCACGAGACATCCTGGAGTCCGTGTCCGAGTCCGAGTCCGCACAACAAAAATCAACTTGCATCCTTGTTGGATTTAATCCTTTTTCCTTCTAGAAAAATACTCCCACATGGCACAAACTTGTGCCCCACTACACCTCATGTGCACACCTCAACACAAGCAATACATTATATTGAGATACTCACCATTTGGTGTAGCCGATGTGGGACTATCTTTTCTAGTCCAAAGGCAAAAATACCAACAATCCCCCACATATCTCAATATATGGGTTGAGCGTTCCCCACAGTGACTGCCCATCATGCATTAGGAGAGATGTCGCTACGACTTGAATCTTCCCGCATAGGTTAAATAACAGCATGATACAAGAATGGACTAAGCCTTGAATTCTGTACCATAACTGCAATTCTTCCTACTCACATAATGACATCAACTGTGCTTCTGGCTGCACATTGAAGGCCTTGTGCCAGCCTGGTTTCAGTGTATAATTTTTGGGCGTCTACAAGTTTACCCTCAAGAGACGGCATGATATCTCTGTCCATACACTATAGGTGAGTTATTTATAAAGAGTCATGGCATGAAGCATTGCGCTTCTTTGCGGTGCTACGCCGCTATGACATGGCTTAAAGCCGAGGCTTTACCCCACCTGGGTACCTCATCGTAGTGTCATACTACTGTAGCATGAGGTCACAGGCCTCTTTGTAGTGCCAAACTACCCAGCATGAAGCCTTGCGCTTCCGTGCGGTGTTACGCCGCTATGACATGGCTCACAAAGCCGAGGCTTTACCCTACCCGGTACCTCTTCGTGGTGTCATGCCACTGTAACATGAGGACATCGTCCTCTTTGTAGTGCTGTCTACCTCTCTTTACTACGATTATCATATAGCATTAGGCTACCTGCCTATTTGCGGTGCTACTCCGCTGTAACTTGGCTTGCAAAGCCGAGGTATTACCCCTACCTGGGAACCTCATGGTGGAGTCACCCCACTGTAGCATGGAGTTACACTCCTTGTAGTGCTGTACTACCGTGCTTCCTGTAAAGCACTCCAGGCATTCATTCTGTCTGAGAACTCATTAAGGCATTTAAGCCAACCTTCCCACAGGATCCGTTTTCCGCATAAAACAACAGTAGACAACAGTGGTTGTAGGTCCGTAACCTCTCCATGTCACAGAGGACAAGTACCCACCGTTCCTGATATTTTTCTGGTTAATAGTCCTCCCTTGAACCAAAAGCTAGATGCCTAGTAGATTTCTCTTTGAACTAATAGCATAAAACTTTATGGTAGGAATGTAACAACACAATATCAGAATGCCTTCAAGCCCATTTTACAAGCTGTGTCATCGACCAGCTGGCGCTTGAGGCCCTTGGTGAACGGATCCGTCAGGTTCTCCTGACTCCGAACATCAATCACTGCAATGACACCTCTCTTGATGAGATCGTTCACTGCCCTGTGCTTCAACCGCACAGTTCTCTTTTTCCCGTTGAAGAGATCATTCGTTGCCACCGCTGCAGTCGCCTGGTTGTCGTAGTATATCAGAATTGCCGGTATCTGCGCCCCAACCACTGAAAGATCATACATGAGCTCTCGAAGCAACTGTGCTTCATCTGCTGCGGTATCAAGTACAAAGAACTCAGATTCCATAGATGATCGCGAGAGCATAGTCTGCTTCTTCGACTTTCACGATATAGCAGTTCCACCCATTGTGAAAATGTATCCACCTGTGGACCTCTCGTTCTCCACTTCTGAGCACCAACTGGCATTACTGAAGCCTTCCACTACCGGCAGATCTTCGCTTTAGTGCAGTACATATGTCTGAGTTTTTTTGAGATATCTCATAACCCGTTTCACAGCTTTCCAGTGCTCAACGCCTGGATTGCTAGTGAATCGACTCAGCATTCCCACAACGAAAGCTATGTCAGGCCTAGTGGCAGTAGTAGCGTACATCAAACTCTCGATAACGCTAGCTTACTCCAACTGCCTGACGCTTTTCTTCGAGTTTGGCTCCAGCTTCTGATCACCCCGGTACGGCGTATCAATTAAAGGAAGATCATGATACCCGTATCGAGTGAGCATCTTCTCAATGTAATGAGATTGTGACAGCGCTAATCCAATGTCTGTCCGGATGATCTTGAGTCCCAAGATAACATCAGCATTCCCCAAGTCCTTCATACTGAACTTCGTCGAGAGGAACTTCTTCGTCTTCGTGACACAGCTTATATCCGTACCTAGGATTAGCATGTCATCCACGTATAGACAAACGATGACTCCTCTTCCGTCAACAAACTTCGTATAGACGCACTTGTCTGTTTCACTGACCTTGTAGCCATTTGACCTTATGACTTTGTCAAACTTCTCATGCCATATTTTAGGAGCTTGCTTTAAACCGTACAGAGATTTTACCAACTTGCAGACTTTGTCTTCAAGACCTTTGACGACAAACCCTTCTAGTTGTTGCATGTAGATCTCTTCGGCCAGTTCGCTATTCAGGAATGCCGTTTTCACATCCATCCGATGTATCACCATCTTATGTATCGCTACGAGAGCAATCAATATTCTGATGGTGGTCATCTGGGCTACTGGAGCATACGTGTCAAAGTAGCCGATCCCCTGCTTCTGAGAAAATCCCTTGGCCACCAACCTGGCCTTGAACTTGTCAATAGTTCCATCTGCTTTCATCTTCTTCTTGAAGATCCATTTGCATCCGATGGATTTCGCTCCTTCAGGAAGATCAACCAACACCCAAGTGTTATTTGAGGTGATGGAATCAATTTCATTGTCAATCGCCTCCTTCCAGAAAACATCATCTCTGGTCTTCATCGCCTCATCATAGGTAAGCGGATCTGCTTCCACATGATATGTGATGAAGTCATCTCCGAAGTTCTTCGGCCTCCTCGCTCGCTTCGACAACGGCTCAGCGAGTTCTGGTTCAACCGTTGTTTCAACAAGAACATCTTCTTGGACTACTTCTTTATTGAAAACTTCAGTTTCTTGCGCACTCTTATTGTTCTCCAGTTTATCCGTAAGAACAATATTCTTGTGCCTTGTAAATTGTCTTCACGAGATTCGATGATATGATTTGACTCAATATCAAGAAATCTCCGAGCATCACTCTTCTCGGTATACCCCAAGAAGATCATCTTCGTAATCCTAGTCTCCAGCTTCTGAATCTTCAGATCTGGGAGCTTCACATAAGCCAGAGACCCCCACACTCGAATGACATTCAAGTTAGGTCTGACTTTGAACCAGTGTTCATGAGGAGTTACGTCCGAAGTTGCATACGACACTCTATTTAGAATAAAAGTGATCGTCAATGCAGCTTCTCCCCATTAGCATTTAGGAAGACCCGTACTTAGCAGCATTGATGTCACGCCCCAGAACCAGAATACTGGAGAGCGGGGGAATGACTCAGCCAGCTACGTATTACGGGTAGATGAATACCGTATAATACGATCAATGCTGTCTAACCAGACGAGGGGGTGCACACTACATAAGAGTCCTTCTATGGTCATTACACATCTATTGTCTCAATCATTCAAGCAAGAAAACAGAAATAGAGAACATGTAAGATAAAGCAGTAAGGCGTCCCAAACGCTCAGTCAAAATGTTCTTGAGATCTGGCTTTACAAAATATAGCCAGATGATATAGCAAGTATACACAATTGTTATCAGCTGCAGTCTGACTTAATTACAATTATGTAAAAGTAAGTGCAAGACAATCCAACTAACATGTCGGTGCCAAACGGCTAAGTATAAAGGTAAATAACAAAACGAGCGGTAAAGTAAGGAACCCACTCGAGTCCTCCTGCGATCATTCCCCTAGTATTGACCATCTCGGAGGTAGAAGTACGCTGGATCCTCGGGAACTGGCTCTAAATCTGGCCATGCAAAACCAGAGAGGTTAGACCTCTAATAGCAAGTACCACAAGGAAGGACGATATGAAGGACATAAACCAGTAAGTAGAAGAATAAAATAATAGATCTCTGCTTGCTACTAGGATTTACATCACATCACGACACTTCGAACCAACCTCCCAACCAAACAAGGACAGAAGTTGGCCCGTCATGTCCTGACATTCTGATCATCCCAGTTAGGTAACAGAGTAGGTACAGTACACAAACAAATCATCTTGAACGGCCAATCAATCCTACGGCTTGCTATTGTGAGTCCCAAGTTATCCTAGAATAATGCGATAAAGATTCCTCAGTTCTTACTATGTGCGAGCAAGGCTAGTCTATCCAGTCAATCATGTGCGCCATGCATGAATTAGACGAGTCCTAGCAGGACGCCCGTCAATATACAATATACAATAATAATAAAAGCAGATACTGTTCCCTGCCCATGTGGCAGATTTACAGTATCTGTGGGAACTAGCCGGCCCGTCGGGTACTACTCATCCCAAGGGGGCTGCCATGTAAGAACTCGGGAATCTATTCTCTCCATGCAATCATTATTTTATTTAACTTAATAGTCCCTACGTTGAGTGAAATCCCATGCCGTGGATCATGGTCATTCAAATGAGTACTTTCGTACGGGGTACGACATGCACATCCCTACAACGATACCAGTACGGTTAGGTTGCAGATTTTACATAGCGTAATGCAACAATCAAATCTAACCACGGTAATCATGCCTTGACCATAGAGTACACATGCTGCTTTTATAGAAAATAAATAAATAAATAATTTAAATAAATAGATTGAAGCCTGCATGTGCATGTATGTCAATATTCGGGATCAGCCAGTCGATTGTAATAGTTCATAACATGAACGTGTCTCATTCATTCATTTCAATAAGACGACTAGCCAGTCTCTTAGTTCCAACTAGGAACGCATGATCAATTAGTTAAGATAACCAACGTCATTAATGGTGACAAGGCATGAAAGTCATTTAGCATTAAATAGGGTTGAGTCTATAACTCTCAAGGTCAAGTTCCAGTCTCACTGGATATCCATAAACCAATCCAGACACTTGGCACTAATACACAACCATAGGTATTAAAATATTAACATGCTAAGATTTTCGGGTTCATGCAAAAAGGCGTAAGGATATAATAGGGAATTATCATGCCAACATTAAATGAATAAAATATAGAACAAATAAAACTCCCAAGTCAGGAAGTCATGCTAACAAGTCTAAGCTAAGTCCAAAAGTCACGCCAAGTCTAGTAGGAGTGAGCGTGTAACAGCGTGAGCGTGAAAAAGTAATTCACGCTGGCATGTACAGTGTGAACGCGAAGGAAAATTCACGCACGCTTAAGTGAGCGTGAAAAGGTGACAAGAAATTCACGCACGCAAGGATGTGCGTGACTAAAAATACACGCACGCTCATGGATGTGTGCATGACTGAAAATACACGCACTCATGGACGTGTGCGTGACTGAAAATACACGCACTCATGGATGTGTACGTGACTGAAAATACACGCACTCATGGATGTGTGCGTGACTGAAAATACACGCACTCATGGATGTGTGCGTGACTGAAAATACACGCACTCATGGATGTGTGCGTGATTAAAAATACACGCACGCTCATGAAAATGTTAGCGTGACTAAAAATACACGCACGCTCATGAGAACATTAGCGTGACTAAAATACACGCAAACACGTATAGATGTGTGCGTGACTGGGCTGATGTTTACGCGAGCACGTAAGAACGTGTGCGTACAGCATCTCCCGAACTCGCCCTATGGAGCCTTTGTTCCAGTGCCAGAGAAATACACGCAAAGTTGGTGGACCAAGAACCCATGAACAGCCGAAATACTATAACTTAGATCTAGAGAAAACCAGCCGTAGAAATAAAAAATACTAAGAACTAATCTCTCTTGGAATCACGAGAAGAAGGCAAATGAACCATAAAAATGGGTGATTGAGAAGCAAGTTTGCACTTGCCTACTGCTGCTGCTGCTGGTTAGGTGGAGAAGTAATGAGAGGAAGAAGAAGAAGTAATGGTGAGAATGAAGTAATGAGGAGAGAGAAAGAGATGGAAGCTTTAAATAGGAAGAGTGGTGGTAGGTGGAAGTTGGGCCGGGTTTAAGGGGATCCAGCAAACCGAAACCCAATAAGACTAAAGCAGCAATTAAAATGCAGGTAATTAAATTGCAAAAATATAATTACAGAAATAAAATTTGCAGGAAATTAATTAACATGAAAATTTAAAGAGCAGATAATTAATTAACATGAAACTAAAGGAATTTAAATACAGAATAATACATGATAAATACTAAATAAATACACATGAGTTGTACATATATAAAAATACGCATTCCGGGAACGGGGAGTGACATCTCTACCCATCTTAGAAGAATTCCGTCCTCGGAATTTCAAATCCAAGCAGGATAGAAACATCGGGGCTAAACTAATACAAGCAATTCTAGTGGGCAAGCAATCATGTATACCATATCAAAAGCAAGTACTATATATGTAAATCCATCAATCTACGATATCGATCAGTTCTATCCGTAAGGCGATAAGCATGAAGAATCAAGACAATCAAGGTATACAGAAAAAGATATACGTTGTGAGTCAAACAGGTGTGGATACCGTGATCGGATATCATCCTCATGTTCCCACGTTGACTCTCCCAAGGAGTGATGACCCCAAGCAACACGGACAAGACTAATTGTTCAGTTCTTGAGTATCTTCTCTCTTCGGTCCAAAATGGACACAGGCTGTTCCTCGTAAGACAGGTTGGTACCAACAACCAGCTCAGAGTGATCGAGGACATGGCTTGGGTTCGATACATACCTACGTAATTGAGATACATGAAACATGTCATGCACCTCTCGTAACGAAGGTGGGAGTGATAAACGATAAGCAACATCGCCTATCCGATCAAGGATAACAAATGGGCCCACGTACCGCGGACTCAATTTCTCGCGAACGCCAAATCTAATGACCCCACGAGTAAGTGAGATCCACAAGAATACGTGGTCCCCAACAGAGAATTCTAACGGCCTACGATGCTGGTCCGCCCAATGACGATGCCGGTCCTGCGCAACTCGAAGTCGCTCTCTAATTCCTTTAACTACTTCAACCGTCTGAACAATCATTTCCGGGCCTAGCATCTTCCTCTCCCCGATATCATCCCATGCAAGCGGTGACCTGCACTTCTTACCATATAATGCTTCGAATGGCGCCATCTGGATACTGGCATGATAACTATTATTGTATGAGAACTCGACCAAGTGCAGGTGACTCTCCCAAGACCCTCCAAAATCTAGAGTGCAAGCTCGCAACATGTCTTCTAAAGTCTGAATTGTCCTTTCTGATTGTCCATCCGTCTGCGGATGGTAAGCCGTGCTAAATCTTAACTTGGTACCCAGACTATGATGTAAGCTCTTCCAGAAGTGTGATGTAAAGCGGGTATCTCGATCCGACACAATACTGACAGGGACTCCATGCTGCCTGACTATCTGTTGCATATATAATTCTATCAACTTTTCTGTAGATTGTCCTACTCTGAAAGGAAGAAAGTGTGCTACCTTTGTAAGCCGATCTACTATCACCCAAATAGCATCCTTACCACTTGGTGATCTCGATAAACCGGTCACAAAGTCTATTGTAATATGCTCCCATTTCTATTTCGGAATAGGAAGCGGTTGCAATAACCCAGCTGGCCTCTGCTGTTCTGTCTTCACTTGCTGACATACCAAGCAACGGGAAACAAATCTAGCTATCTCCCTCTTCATTCTGTTCTACCAGAAATGCTGCTTGATATCTTGGTACATCTTGGTCTCTCCAGGGTGAATAGAATACTGAGAACTGTGAGCTTCTGCCATAACCTCCTGTCTGATATCTCCACTAGGCACACATAGACGTAATCCAAACCTAAGTGTACCATCTTCGTGAATCCTCATCTCCTTCCTGAGTCCTGACTCACATTCTGCCCTAGGCTTCTAAATCCTTGGGTCCTGTGCCTGAGCTGCCTTGATCCTGTCTACCAAGTCAGATTGGACTTGTAGACTAGTTAGAACTCCAACATCACTAGGAAGTATAACTTCGATGCCCATCTCCTGAAGGTCTTCTAAGATATGTTTCTGCGTTGTCAACATAAATGCGCCGCCTCTCCTGCTGAGAGCGTCTGCCACTACATTCGCCTTGCCTGGATGATACTGAAGCTCCACGTCATAATCCTTAATCAACTCCAGCCATCTTCTCTGCCTCATGTTCAGTTCCTTCTGAGTAAAGATGTACTTTAGACTTTTATGGTCTGTGTACATCTCCACTCGGTCACCATATAAGTAATGCCTCCATAGCTTCAGAGCAAACACTACTGCTGCTAACTCTAAATCATGAGTTGGCTAATTTTTCTTGTGGTCCCGAAGCTGCCTAGATGCATATGCTATCACCTTTCCATGTTGCATAAGGACACATCCAAGTCCTTTACCTGATGCATCACAATATACTGTAAAACCTCCGAGTCCGACTGGCAATGTAAGAATATGTGCTGATATCAACTTCTGCTTCAAAGTCTCGAATGATGCCTGACATTCTGCCGACTAAACGAATGGCACATCCTTCCGGATCAAACGGGTCATGGGCGCTGAAAGCCTTGCAAAGTCCGACACAAACCTTCTGTAATATCCTGCCAACTCCAAGAAACTCTGCACATCTGCTACGGTCTTGGGTACTGGCCAACTCTCTACTGCTTCTACTTTCTTGGGATCTACTGCTACTCCAGCTCCTGATATGATATGCCCCAAAAATGAAATGTGATCCGACCAAAACTCGTACTTGCTGAGCTTGGCATACAACTGGTTCTCTCACAGAACCTGCAACACTTTCCTGAGGTGGTCTTCATGCTCCTCTTCACTAGCAGAGTATACGAGAATGTCGTCAAGAAACACAACGACAAACTGGTCTAAATATGGCATAAAGATGCGGTTCATCAAATCCATGAATATTGCTGGAGCATTGGTCAAACCAAACGGCATTACTAAGAACTCGTAATGCCCATACTTCGACCTGAATGCTGTCTTGGAAATATCCTCCTTCCGAACCCTCACCTGATGGTACCCTGAACGAAGATCTATCTTGGAGAAAACTCTAGCCTTGCTCAACTGATCAAATAAGTCGTCGATCCTGGGTAATGGGTACTTGTTCTTCACTGTTGCCGCGTTAAGCTTCCTATAGTCAATGCATAATCTGGATGACCCATCCTTCTTTCCCACAAGTACCACTGGTGCTGCCCACGGTGATACGCTAGCTTGGATGAATTTCTTCTCCTTCAATTCCTCTATGTGCTGATATACCTTGGCCTGCTCTGAATCCGCCATTCTGTAAACCTGATCTGATATCGATTTAGTTCCTGGTGCCAATTATATACTGAACTCGATATCTCTAACTGGTGGTAGACCTGGAAGTTCTTCAGGAAATACGTCCAAAAACTCTTCAACTACCTTCGGGATCTGAACTTCCTCCATTGCCATTACTACTCCCTGCTCTTGCTGAGTTGCCTCTGATCTGACTAAGGTAAACCTCTTCATGCCTGGAATATCAAAAGATACACTCCCTCTACGACAATCTATTGTCGCATGATTGTCTTTCAGCCAGTCCATGCCTAAGATAACGTCAAAATTTCCAACAGGAAATTCTATCAACCGGGCGGGTAAGGGATGCCCGTAAACTACAACGCTACACGCTAAAATAACTCTACTAACTCCTACGAGCCCATTACCAGTGAGTATATTCAACCTCCCTGGCAATGCCTCGAACTCCATTCCTAGTCGTGTCGTAAATCGTGCAGATATAAATGAATAGGATGCTCCCGAATCAAACAATGCTACTGCAGGATATGAGACGACGAGAATGTTACCTGCCACAACATCTTCCGATGCCAATGCCTCTTCCAAGGACAGAGTGAATGCTTACCCTCGACCTCCTTGCTGATTTCCATGTTGCGGCCTAGCCTGGTGCTGCTGCTGGTCCCTGCCTTGATGATGCTGGGGTGGTCTATGCTGGTGTTGCTGCATCGGCGGTCCCTGCTGCCGAAACATCTGAGCCTGCGGTACTAAAGGACGCTGTGCCAATGGCCTAACTGCCACCGCTGGTCCCCGATACTGGCCTGCCCCTGGTGCTGGCAGAGCAGAAAACTGTTGCCCTGGTCCTCCTGACCTCGAATTTATGGGACATGTGGTAACCCGATGGTCTGGATTTCCACATATCAGACACAGTCCATTCAATGTCCGACACACATCTCGAGTGTATCCCATCTTCCCACAATAAGTGCAGCCCACCGGGGGTTGCTGGTTCTTCCTCTGTTGCTGTTGCTGCTGCTGCCTGGGTGGTGCTGGTCCTCGTATCGCCACATCGTGGATACGAATGCCAGTGGATGGTGCTGTTGCTCGGGGCGCTGCTCCCCCTCCTCCTTCAATCTGACTGTGGGACCTCTTCTGACCCCCAGTCCATGTCGCAAGCCTCTGAATGGTGAGCTCGTGCCTTCGAGTCGCCGTCAATATCTCATCAAAAGTCTGGTAGTTGTGCCCCTCTATCAATTGCAAGAGTTCAAGATGAAATCCTTGCTGAAACCTCATAGCCCTCTGGCGCTCTGTTGCTACCATCTCTGGGGCGAATCTACTCAATCTGCAGAACTCCGCTGCATAAGCATCTACAGTCTTGCCGGCCTGCCTGAGGTTGATAAACTTCTGTTGTAGTTCAAACTGCGCCACAACTCCATAGTACTTGGTCTTGAATCTAGCAGTGAAATTGTCCCAAGCCACAGGACGTCTGATGTCCACTTCCTCTGATTCCCACCAATCACGTGCGAGATCCTGAAGTAACAACTTCACTAGATCTACACGTTCTTCCGTCGGTACCTTAGCCGCTGTCAGAATAGCCTCCATATCCTTAAGCCATGCATATGCTGAAATGGCATCCTCCGTGCCCTCGAAACGGTGGGGGTTGTACTTGCAAAACCTGGCTGATGCTCCTGAATCAGTCCTCACTCCTCTTTCCAAAGCCGTCTGCAATCCTTGGTTAAGCAACACATTTTGCTCTTGTAGCTGAGTGTGCATACGCTGTTGGGCCAACATCTGATGTTGCTGAGCAGCCATCATTCCTCTCATGATCTCCAGAAGGGCTGGTGTGTCCACTTCCACAGGGGTAGGTGGAACTATGGGTGGGTTTGGAATATCCGGATACTGCGGCCCAACCGCTGGTTCTACTATCACTTCTTCCTGGATAGTCTCCTGAGGTGAGACTGGCCCTGGTTGCTGACCAACCTGGCCATGTTGCCCTTGTTGCCCTTGTTGTTGCTGTCCAGCTCTGACCGATGCGGACGAAGTGCCACTAAGAAAAGGGACAAGAGAATAATCAAACGACCGGACATGAAGGATCAATGAAGTCAAAGAATACCGGAATATCAAGCAAGAGTTGAGAATAACGAATCAGGAGATCAAGAGGAAACATGTGTGATTGAGACATCCTATAAATCAAAACACCCCACAAGTCTGAAATCAGACATGCATGGGCCACCACTAAAACCTTTTCACGTCCCAGAACCAGAATACTGGAGAGCGGGGGAATGACTCAGCCAGCTACGTATTATGGGTAGATGAATACCGTATAATACGATCAATGCTGTCTAACCAGACGAGGGGGTGCACACTACATAAGAGTCCTTCTATGGTCATTACACATCTATTGTCTCAATCATTCAAGCAAGGAAACAGAAATAGAGAACATGTAAGATAAAGCAGTAAGGCGTCCCAAACGCTCAGTCAAAATGTTCTTGAGATCTGGCTTTACAAAATATAGCCAGATGATATAGCAAGTATACACAATTGTTATCAGCTGCAGTCTGACTTAATTACAATTATGTAAAAGTAAGTGCAAGACAATCCGACTAACATGTCGGTGCCAAACGGCTAAGTATAAAGGTAAATAACAAAACGAGCGGTGAAGTAAGGAACCCACTCGAGTCCTCCTGCGATCATTCCCCTAGTATTGACCATCTCGGAGGTAGAAGTACGCTGGATCCTCGGGAACCGGCTCTAAATCTGGCCATGCAAAACCAGAGAGGTTAGACCTCTAATAGCAAGTACCACAATGAAGGATGATATGAAGGACATAAACCAGTAAGTAGAAGAATAAAATAATGATGGCGGTCTCCTGCTCCTTTCTCTCACCGCCATCTCCTCTCTCCTGCTTTTCTTTCCTTTCTCCCTCTCTCAGCGCCATCTAGGATGGCGGTCTCCCCTCCATCCCGCCATCCTAGATGGCGGTCCCCCCTCTCCTCCCGCTACTTGGCCGCCACCGTCATGTAGGTTGGCGCGATGTTCCGTTTCCTGCAATTTCACGAAACTTTTTCCCTCTCCCACAAATACTCCTTACTTTTTTTTCCGTAGGATGAAAATTTCTGTTTTATAAACTTTTCTGTTGAAGCATTTTTCGTCAATTTTGAAGCACATTACAACAACATCAAAAACACGTCTTGTAAATACAAAAACACAATTTTAATACTTGTATTGTAAAATATTCTTCTTGATGTGGTACCGATGTGTTTTAATATTGATGATATGTGCTTTAAAAGAGTAATTTATAAATTTGAGTGCCAAAATTGAGTAAAAAGTTAATAAATCAAAAACGACCGAGAGCTATTGTTGGAGTAACTAGGATAATTTAGCCTTCATGTTATGTAAACCATGTCTTTTGTGAGATGTTGACACGACGCATAAGTGTGCTACCTTGAGTTCACGGAGGTCTGAGACAATATTCTGAAATGAGACCCTAAATCCAATATGGAAAAGAAGGTAACTAAAATAAAAATATAACAAAAAGATTGTTGCTACAAAAATATAATGAAGACCTCAAATACGTAAGGCTAACATAATCACAACTACGCAACAACTCTTTTGAGCTAAAAGGGGGGGGGGGGGGGGGGGGGGGGGGGGGCACGTCGCGTGTCACAACCCCACTGGACGACGTGTCACAACCCCACTGGCCCTTTCTGCCTTCGGAGCCCACGCCGCCTCCACCCAATAAAAGGATGATACATGGCCCGCAGGCGAGGACCGTAGTCCAAATCTGCGGACAAAAATTTAAACACCTTAATTGTCTCCATATATATATATATATATATATATATATATATATATATATATATATATATATATATATATATATATAGAAAGCGGATGAAAAGTCCTCTTAGAATACTCCCTAAAACCCCCTCACTCTCAGCCGTAATTTAATGTTAATATTAATGTTAATATTAACATTAAATACTAAAATTAACATTAAACTTAACATTAAAATTAATATTAACATTAACATTAATATTAATATTAATATAAAAATAAAAATAAAAATTAATATTAATATTAACATTAATATTAATATTAATATTAACATTAACATTAATATTAACATTAAATTACGGATGAGAGTGAGGAAAATTTTTAGGAAATTTTCTAAAGAAGATTTTTGATCCGCTCCCATATATATATATATATATATATATATATATATATATATATATATATATATATATATATATATATAACAGGCGAGGACCGTGGTCCAAATCTGCGGAAAAAAAATTAAAACACCTTAATTGTCTCCACACACACACACACACACACACACACACACACACACACATATATATATATATATATATATATATATATATATATATATATATATATATATATATATCTTATACAAAACACAAAGGTTTTTGAATCCTAGGACTGACTGTGCCAAGATAAAGAGTGGTTGGGTTTTAATCTTGGTGAATCAACGGTTGTGAGATTTTATGGGGAAGAGCATTATTGTGAGTGGGATTTTATGGGGAAGAGCATTATTGGGAGTGAGATTTTATGGGGAATCCAAAGATGGGATTTAATATTTTGATGGTTGGGATTTAATATTTTGATGGGGGCTCATAATAGTTGTGGATGAGCATTATTGAGAGTGAGGTTTTATGGGGAATTAAAAATAAATTCACATCCAGCAGTGGTTGGGATTTAATATTTTGATGGGGGCCTCAAAATTATTATTGTTCGTTTAAAATTGGGGGTCCAAGATTTTGAGAGGAAATATCTTAAATGAACCATGTCCTATGGGCACGGATTATGACTAATATATAAATATAACAAAGTTAGCCATGGTGGCATTAAAGTTAGCCATGGTGGCATTATGTTGCAAAGTGTGGTCAGGTGGTGACAATTAATTAAGGTGTTTTAGTTAAGTGAGCACTACTGAGCCATGTTTTTTCTTACTTGGAAAATAGATGGGGACAGCAAAAGTGTGGTCAGTACAAAAAGGATACAATGGTGAAAGGGCCCTCTCAATCTTTCAAAGGATACACAATGTCTGCCCCCTGCCCTCTGCTTCAATACACACACATATGTATCAATATGAGCATGCATGACTTATGGACTGTGCCAAATGACGTCGACTCCTTCTGACCGACCCACATTGATCAGTACTGCCCGTGCGTACTCATGACACCAACTCCAAGGAAGAGCTGGAGCTGCAGCTGGTCCTCCTCGAGAGGGAATCCTTACTGACCTGACGTTGAGTTGAGAGAGAGAGAGAGAGAGTACTCTCACTACTCACAAGTAAATTATGAGCAGCTGCTTCATTTTGGGAAGCTCTTTGTGTTGTATCTTTCATTTGTTGGTAGAAGAAACCACTTTGTTTACGTAGGCATGACGGGTGGGTGGGTGCATGAGTGTTATGAACAAACTCCAAGTCATCGCTGTGCTGCTGTGCTGTGCTGTGCTGTGGAGTGCAGTGCTGCAGCTTCTTCCTGTAGCTGTCAATCTCCTCTCGCTCTCATGCATGGCCTCTAGCGCAGGAGCGCAGATACAACCGACCCATATCATTGTCTCCCATCTTTTTCATGTCATTTCACCTCAATATATGATACCTACATAATGCATGGACTAGCAATGAAATGCATGGACTAGTAGTGAACATGCTCTCTCCATACTTGGATTACATTTTTTTTCTTCTCCCTCTCTTCTTGTGGACTTACATGTATTAGACTAGTGTACATTTATCCAAGAATAATACTATTTGTACATTCAAATTGTACCTCTAAACCGTCTCTTCTTACGTGGCAGCTGATGTGATATGTTGATATGGCAGCTGACGTGACAAATTTTAAAATTAAAATTAAAATTAAAATTAACATTAAAATTAATGTTAACATTAACATTAATAACAATAATATTAATATTATCGTTAACATTAACAATAATATTAATATTAATATTAACATTAATATTAACATTAATTAATATCAACATTAATATTAACATTAAATTAATACGGACAAAATTGGGTAATTAATTTTTTGGGTTAAAATTTGCCATATTATCGGTCATGTCAGATGACAAATAATATTATGTAACATGCCACGTCAGCTGCCACATAAGAAGGGATATATTGGAGGGACATTTTGGAGGTACGAATAACATTACTCTTTATCCAACTCAACTGGATTTTGTAGTCAGCGAGAAGAGGTACAATTTATTTGGCTAAACCGACGGTCTTCAAATCGAACATCAGAAGAGGTATAGGGGTGTGTGTGTGAAAATTGGAAACAGTTGACCCAAATGGAATACAATGCAGTGACTATAGGACAAAAGAACAACTCGATTACATACATTGGATCTCATTGCAAAGAACGATGCCACTAGGCATACAACTCATGCATGAAACTAATACAATCAATATTGTGCTATACATTGTGTCCTTTATAAAAAAATAACATCTCCAGCCGAATGACACCAAGTGACAACCAAGCTCCAACATCTAAGTATGTCCAAGCGACTTATTTGCAGCTGTGGGGTTGGGGTTAGAAAATTAAGGAATGCACTAGTGATCGACTTTAATCTAACTCACTTAATACCAACACGGGTGATTATGTGAGAGAAGACACACTACTAGATCCACTACAAGAAATATTGGTTTTTACGGCGTGCAAAGTATGCCGTAAAAAGTATTTACGGCGTTCAATGTATGCCGCAGTGAAAGCCGTATTTGTCCGCGTCGTAAAAAGTCACTAGTTTTTACGGCGTTCAATGTATGCCGTGAATACACTGTTTGTACGACATGCAATGGATGCCGTGTATACACAAAATTACGACATTTCTTGTATGTCGTGGAAAGTATAAACTAGACATCAATTACTCTTTAATGCACAGATATTATGACATATAACGTATGTCGTAAAAAGTACTAAATACACATAAATTAGGACATATTATGCACGCCTTAATTTCTCTTCAATTTTTTTTAAAAAAAACAAATCATGCTTTAATAGTAATCAATTTTACCATTGACAACAAACCACAAAAGAACATTGATCCAACAAGATATAATTACGAAAAATAATATCAAATGATCCAACAATTACGAAAAATAATAACTTTCACTTTGACAATAATATGTAATGATCCAAATCCTAAGTTTATCCAGCAAATACGAGAAAGCATAACTTTCACTTAGACAATAATATCTAATGATCCAAATCCAAAATTTATGTAGCAATTACGAAAAAGCAAACTTTCACTTAAACATTAATATCTAATGATCCAAACCCAAAATTTATACATCAAAACATAATGTCGAACAACAACTAGCCCACCATCTTCTCCAGCATAACCTGCCCTCTGTCTGACAATCTCTCATCCCATGTCTGCAACCTACACAAAAGCAAAAGAGGTAGTTGATATGAGCATCTTGATTATGCAATCTACATACATTTCGTTAATTTCTAACATATATTTATGTTACACAGGTTTAGATGTTTATATATGTATACAATAAATTCTGTTTTTGTATCATGTCATCTCCTGATCTCTGGATCCAGTTCCAGATGATGACTGGTCTGGATCCATATATACAGGGGGCACAGCCGCCCCGCTGTCTCTCGGGATCAGCTAGCTACACCCCTGGTTGAACCTCATGTAACTGGATAGAGAAGATTGTTCCAATCTACAATTTTGTAGCAATTTGGTGTTCGCTTTCATTTTTCAATGTTCATAGTTCTTCTCTGAAGAAGTCTAGACTTATATGAGGAATTTTACTGATGTTGAATGGTTTTGGATGGAATATAAATAGCACAAGGTGGCAGAGTTTGGAATATATATGTATTTCTAATTGACTCATTTATGTTCATCTACCTTTTATAGAGAGGTAAGGAAAGAATTTGTGATCTGGGGATGTAGTACAAAACATAGACAATGGGCAAACAGTGGTGTGATTTTATTGATTTACCCAACGTGAAGTTTACACATTCCAACGAAATAGGAATCTAGAAGGCTGATGTTTTAGCAGCAAATCTGATTTCTGAATTGTCCCAGTTAGCTGAGAAGATGGTTGATTTTTTCCTTCAACTATTTGCATATACCACCACCACTGTGTCATTTTTGTGCAAAGATGGGAAAATCCTACAGCTTGCTTAGTTGCTTTATTAAGAGATTGTGCAATCAAAACATATAACATTCATGTATATGAGAGCTAGAGATGTGAAACTAATAACATTCATGACCACTGTGATCAGGTTCCAGTCCAAGAAGACGAAGCCACGAAAGTGGATGATCGAGTGGTGTTTGCAAAAGCTTCGAGCTAAAGACTTACGACAAAATTCATAGCAACAACCAATATAAGATTACAATAAAACTTTCATGTAACAAGATATCTTAAGATATTTCATATATGTCACACTAACCAAATCCATTAACAAAAGAACTTCCAAATGAAACTATTCAGCATATTCAATTTATGAAATTTATATATAGATACAAAATGTGGCAATCATGATGAGTAGTTTGTTACATGATGAGTAGTTCATTACACCAGTAAACGTATTTATAAATGAATGAAAGAAGAGGCTCAGATTCGGATACCTGGAAGAACTAAAATGTGGCAATCATGATGAGTAGTTTGTTACATGATGAATAGTTCATTACATCAGTAAACATATTTCTAAATGAATGAAAGAAGAGGCTCTATTCGGTTCATTACACCAGTAAACGTCATGATGGGTAGACCTATATCGATACCTGGGAGAAGAAGAAAAACATTCATATTTTATTAAGACGAAACTAAATGAATGAAAGAAGAGGCTCAGATTCAGCTTTGATCCGTCACCACTCATAATGAATGAAAGAAGAGGATCAGATACTGCTTTGACTCATCATCACAATGTTTAGATGGAACCCCCATTCTCTTTCCCCTCCTCCAATAAATGGCTGCAGCATAGCTGCCTCGCCATAGGAAGGAGGAATGGGTAGAGAAGAAACTTGTGCGTATGGTGGCAGTGGTAGCAGCGGTAGGGTAGGGTGGGGGCGTTAGGGTTTACTCATCATCGTTGCCTCTTCCTATAATATATCCGAAGGGGGAGATGGAGAAGATCATTGGCCAGGAAAATAAAAGGGATGCCAACTCGCATTTCCAGTTTCTCAGTATCCAAAGCCTTTCATAGTAAAGCAATGAGAGCAAGAAGAAGAGAAACGACATCAGCACTTCACATTTGACTCTATTAATCCATCACGACGATGAGAGACGGTCTTATTACCATCTTTCCTCTGTTCCACTCTCTTCCCCTTAGCTAAAAGAATGGTTGCAGTGTCTACCTCACCATTGGCAGAGGAAGAGAAGGCAGAGGAAGAAATCAGAGTAAGGTATAGCTACCCGGTCTAAAATAGTACAATGTTGAATTCAAATCATCATCTAAAACAACAAATGGTTATTAGGAGTCACATTCTGGAGATGATAATCCACACGCTCTTCATCTTCTTCCTCCCATCGAATGGAAGCAAAGGAGCTGCCTTGCCATTGGTAAAGGGGAGAATAATATACGGAGGAGAAGAAGTTCAGGTTTATTAGAACTATGAAACCCAACTGGGCTAGTAGCCAGCCATTCCAGAATAAAGTAGAGAAACAACTCATTAAATACTTAAAATTATAGAGAATGTTAAATTATTTGCAGTATCGAAAGATACATATGGGATAATGCCGATACCGATACAATTTGACATATCCGGATGTGATATCCACCGATAGCGATACTAATCGATAACTGACATTTAGGTGTCTTTTCCGATGTATTCGTCAAAATTACTAAGAAACAACTCATGAAATACTTAAAATTATACAGATTTTAAATTATGGGTTTTTCCCCCTCTATATAGTAATTCTTTAGGCCTTCAATATTCTTATAGATTATAAAAAGGGAAGGCTGATAAATTTTTGATACAGAAGCAATCTTTCAGGGTTCTCAGAAGGATCATTAGGATTATACACAATGCAAGCATTAGGCATGAAGGAATAGCCTGAACCCATTTAGTTCTCACAGTGATCAAGAGTCTTGAAAATCACTTGACAATTCTTCTCAGCCCGTTCTCATGGAATAATTACTCTTAGAAATGATGTATTAGCTAAATTATAAATACTTCGATACGATCAAATAAGTACTCAAGAACCATTAGAAGCTGGCCGTTTACTACCTATTTACCACAGTTTGCAGTATCGTTCGATACCGATCCGATACGGTCGATATCAATACAATATAGAATGTCCCGATCCGATATCGATACTGATTGATATCAACATTTGGATCTATTTTCTAGTTAATTTGACAAAAAAAAGTTGAACGAAAAAAGACCAATTAGCAAAAGCAAAAAAAACCATAACGAGGACTCTTTTCCAGTTTTCTGTTACAGTTACCATCTAAATTTGACTGATGGTGGTAACAGAGAAATTGTATTTGACCTAGTGGTGTTCGGGGTTTTTGAACAGTTTGCTTTTGGTATTGGTTCTGGTATCAGGCCCGATACAACAAACTATGAGACAGTAATCCTTGGGTTATGGTCTTTTATATTGTGTTAGAAATTTATGTGGAACCTGTAGGTGATCTACTTGCAGTGAGGGCAATTAACACATCTAACCTTCTTGGAACTTAAATCTC
The DNA here is from genome assembly GCA_029216955.1 of Iris pallida. Lineage (NCBI taxonomy): Eukaryota > Viridiplantae > Streptophyta > Magnoliopsida > Asparagales > Iridaceae > Iris > Iris pallida. The sequence goes on from JANAVB010032220.1 coordinate 16,362,255, forward strand.
TAAAGCACATAAATAGAATGTCGAAAACTTTAAACACTAATGCTGGATTTTGGTGCCTTTAATTTTTGTGTGACCTGTCCATATGTTTTTTTTTGCAGTAACCAAGGACAATTAAAAGCTAACATGTAGCTGGACTTGTCCCTAACACAAGTCAATTCTTCTCTTAACATAAGTGCTACCACTAATCAAATTTGAGGTGTGACAACCGACAAATATAGCAATTAGCAAGATTTGTGACAACCAACAAATATAACAATTAGCAATAGCATGCATATAACCTATAATATGGTCAAATAAAGAGTAGTCATATTATCTTACCTCATAAGTGTTACCACTAATCAAATTTGATATACTTGATAGGCCACGCGGTCGTACTTGATAAAGGCTCATGTTGAAGAAAAAACTCAAGGAAGTCACCTCATAATCAATTACTTCATGTGTGCTCCATTTTGATATGCTTGCGAATCTCTACAAATAAAGACAAACCCCCGGCTCACACATAATCTTATATTAATAAAAAGCAACAAGTATTCTTACATATTAAAGTTTCTGGTTTTAAGGAATAAATAGTAACCTTTTAAGGTATACCCAATCTTTGTCCATTGTTAATGATCTACTTGTACGAATTATAACCTGTTAAAGACAACCATGAAGTACATAACAAAAATGAATTATCATTACTATGATACACAAGCAAAAGAAGAACAAAAATGAACACCTTAATAGAATTGCTTTTAGTGAACATCTTAATTAATCAAATCGTCATTAAATCACATGTAATAGAAAGAAAGAATCGCTGACTTTTAACACAATATTAAATAAATATTCGTATCTCAATCTTTGTAGAATACCAACAAAAAACATACTTTTACCATACTTTTAATTATACAACAAATATTCACAAACCGACAACAATAACTACAACAATGATATAGTATCTCAATCTTCGTAGAATACCAACAAAAAGCAGCACAGGGATAATAGTTAATCCAAATATAATTTCAATGGAGGAGAACTTTAGTAGCACAAGAGAACTTTAGTTTCAATGTAATTCCGAAGTGTGGGTTTCCAATGGAGGAGAACTTTAGTTTCAGAGCCTAGTACTCCTAGAGAAGCATTTGATGCATCAAGAGGTACTGAAGACAATAGTAGAACAACAACAAGAACAAGTACAGAAGAAACTGAAGATGAGAAGGGGGTAAGATCCGTAGAAATGGATACTGTGACTAACTTTGTTGCTGCTGCTATACAATCAAAGGTTAGTTTCCGCCTCCTTTATGGCTTATGCTAGTCAATAGTTGCAGTATTTTGTAAACTATCCATTCCTTTGAAGTCAAAATGCAAAGAGCAATGAAAGCAATAGCTGATGTTAGCCAAATCTACTTGCATAGATGAATTAATCATATGACATAATACATATAACTAATCTATAAATATACTGAACACTCGGTTAATGACAGGGGCGGCCCTGATCTTTTTTGTGCCCGGGGCAAAAGTAAAAAAAAAGGCCCTTCATAAAAACTTTACTCGAAAAGTCAAAAAATTTGTAATAAAGAAACTAAAATAATGTAATGGTGCTAGGCTTTGATTAATTTTTCTTCCTCTACTTGCCACATGTAATGTAATGGTTTGCAGGCTTAAGAAATATTGAGAACAGATGTGTAAAAAGTACAAGTGTATCTACCATAATCAAAATTGTAAGTCCTAGAAATAATTGACGCTAACAATACAACATATATGTGGCAGATATTAACAACACAATCATCCCAGACTCATTGTTTGTACAACTGATTGATAAATTGGTGATATACACAATTAATTTGAGTAAATTGAGCAAGAGAAATATATTAAGAAGTCCCCCACTACTAGCAAATTTCAATATATCTCCACTACTAGCCTTTTGGAAAACATCTCTATGCAACTTATTGATGCTTAAGAAGGTTTTACTACTTGAGAAGAGAAACACGAACCAACTTACTAAGTTAGAGCTCATAAAACAGACGTAAACTAATGAACGAGAGCTGGTGCAAATGACCTCCACTAGTGTGAGTTCTTACTGATCAAAACTTACAATATAAGTGTAAAGGCTCACCTTAACAATGAGTCAAAGCCCAGGAGCCACACAACCAAGATTGCATATTGCATAACACCCCATCTTTACATCAAATGAGAAAATTATAAATACTCGCCATTGAAGAAAATTTGGAAATATCGAAAAAGATACATCAAGTAATAAATAATATTGTACTTGAAATAGATTTGCGCTCAACATGCATGTGATTACGTATTTGTACTTGAATTCTTAGGCTAGAAAAATGTCAACTTTTACTAAGTCGAGGATTTGACACATATAATATTGTGATATTTTTGAATGACACATTATTTATTATTCAATACATGATTAAATTCGCATAAATTCTGAATAACACGGTCACTAAGGTTGAATGAATAACTGAAATTGAGACAAGCAATGAGAGTATCATAATCCATCTAAAATTTGGGAGCACTTATTTCTAAGTATTCTTTTTTTTTTTTGAGTTAGAAGTTATGTGTTATATATCAGTAGAAATCAAAAAGACATCCATATCATTATTCAATATTTCATTTGTCAATAACTTGTATTCTTGATATTTTCGGTACGTATCTTAACTAAAAGTAATACCTTTTGTTTTTCTATTTAGGCCTAAGCCTGTCTCAATTAGCCTAATATTTGCTTGAGCATGACCAAAGCTGACCAGAGTATATCTTGGGTTAGGACCAAATACTATAAAGGAATGACTCTGAGATCATAATGAAAGATAGGGAAAAAAATAGATCCAGTAATAGTCTACCAGTTTCCATTATACAACCTTGGGGCTTCTCAAAAGATAGTAGGACCCATAATCCTAATATTTGAGATACACAACACCCACATTACAGAAGTTGATGTTGGCATTCATCAAAGGTTAAGCCAATTTTCACTCATTTATCTTAATAAACATTTGATTCACGTGTCAATCACATTAATGCTTTCCCTGTTACTTTTAAACTATAAAACGACAACAGATCCTTGACACGACCATTAGTTCAACCATGGTTATGATTTGTCGACAAAGATTAACTTCATTTGTTATCTCAATGAACGTTTGATCCTTTCTTTCTTTCATTTTCTTTAAAATAAAATGGTTGCAATATATCTCCTGCTTTCATTAATGGTAGTTAACAAAACATGACCCAATTATAAGCTGGAGATTACTTTGACAACATGACTAAATTATCGAAATATTACGATTCAACCTCTAATATTTGGATCAAGCATACGAAAATTACAGTCGGCGACTCAATTAAATCAAACTAAAACTAATATCAACAAAAATCAAATTAATCCAAAAACTTATATCTCAAATTAAAATTAAATTTCTTATGAAAACTTGGGGGAAAAATAAAATCATACCCGCTGTAACCGGAGTCGAGTAGCAGACGTCGTTTCTGAAATTGGTACATGCAAAACCCTAAAAATCAGATCACTCTAATTAAAAAGGGGACAAACCCTAAATATAAAAGGAGAAACTGTAGAAAATAAAGAAAAAGGAAGAAAAATATAAGAGATGTTTGTAGAGATAGCGAGGAGGAAGAGAAATCAGAGAGAGAAAGAAAGGGAACCATATGATTTTATGGAGAAACCGAGAGAGAATCGAGAGAGAGAGAGAGAGAGAGAGAGATTACCTGTGGAGTACTTGTGGAGAACGAGAGCAGCGTGAGAGAGAGAGCAGCGGGAGAGAGAGCAGCGGAGAGAAAGAGCGCAACGGGGAGAGAGAGAGAGAGAGCGAGAGAGAGAGAGAGCAGCTTAATCTCTCTTTCCCCGGGAGGGTGGGTTTTAGCTTAGACATCGCGGGAAATGAAAAAGGAGAGGCGCGTTGTCCCAAATTTTTGGATGGAAGGAAATTTTAGGGCATATGTTGTACGCCCTATTAATGGTATAGTTATATATAGCGTTCTTATGCATGCCGTAAATAGGTCTATTTGACATATTCTTAATCTTTTACGGCATTCACTAAAATGTATGCTGTAAATTAACTATTTACGACGCACATTTTATGTACGCCCTAAAATTAAAGTCGTAAAAAGTCACTTTTCTTGTAGTGAGAATAAGTCATATTAGCGACGCCCAAAAACGTCGCTAAAATGGAAAAAACGTCGCTAAAACTGTTTACCGACGTATTTAGCGACATTTTTCTGTAGTCGCGAAAAGCCATGTCGCTAACAGGCAAAACGTCGGTAATCGTCGCTCTTACCGACGCTTACCGACGTAAGAAAGCGTCGATAATTCTTGAACATTTATCGACGTTCACCGACGTACCGTCGGGAATATTGCGACGTTTGAAACGTCGGCCAACGTCGGTAAATCCTGCAACATTTAGCGACGTATATCTAGTACTTACCGACGTTCACCGACTCTGTAGAGTAGGAAAATCCTGGGACGTTTACCGACGTTTACCGACGCGACTATACGTCGGTAAGCGTCGGTATACCTGGTGACTTACTGACGTTTACCGACGTTCAGCTACGTCGCTAAATTTCAAATTTTTTTTACAAAATGTCCACAGGATCACATTTTCTACCTGCAGTTCAATAAATAACAAAAAACTACAAGCACATTTTTTTTCTGGGTTCGCCGACCCCTTCGGTGGAACACTCAACACCGGTACATCACAATAGTATAACAATCAATGCAAACAAGAGTAAAAGTCTACAACCAACATATGATAGGAACAAACACTAAAAAATAATCACAGTAAACAAACAACAGTAAGAGTCTACATCCATAGCCTACACAAACAAATACTATATCCACATGAATCCACACAAACACATACATCCAAAGTCTACACCGGTACATCATAATAGTATATCTACATGAATCCACAACCAATACTGAAAGTCTACACAAACAAATAATCAACATAAATAAACACTAAAAAAATACTACAATTTCATAAAATAGTCCTAACTCGGACTACTGCAGATCTGGAGGAGGAGGGGCACCGCCGCGCCTCAAGGATAGGAACATCTCGTACTCCTCCCGTAAAATCGTCACCGATGAAGAAGGTAGTGACGTCGGTGGAGTCGGAGGTAGTGACGTCGGCGGAGTCGACGACGATGAAGGCGCACCCAGAGAACAATAACACTCCAACGCTGCTAGTCGCTGGTGGTAAAAATCCATGGTAGATAACAGCCTCGTACTGCTATAAACCATCGAATCCTGCATCAACGTCAGCCTCTCGCCCATGGATAGCTGTGATGCCTGCAGATCCGTCATGCTGCGCTCTAACGACGCTCTAAGATCAGTGACGCCCCGCTCTGTCCTCTCAGTCATATCCCTGAGCTCCATAATGCTGCGGTCGAGCGTATCCAATCGTGCTATGAGCGCAGCATCGTCCGTCTGGTGATGCTCCTGGATCCGTCGTAGCAATTCGTCACGGATAGACTCCACCATTTGCTGGACTCGGGCAGACTCCTGGAAGGGCTGTGGGCCATGCACACTAGCAGGGGAGATCCTAGAGGACTATGTCGCAACTAGGGTGCCATAGGATCCCGTACTGTAGTACGTACCCCTGTGGAGACCACCAGCGACGGTCACCCGCAGCTCGTCCTCCGACGGAGCTGGAGCGGGTTGTGAGGAAGTACTGGCCTCTCCCGCAGCAGGTGCACTAGCAGCCGCCTGCTCCTTAAGCCATTGAAACTCGACCTAGAAATCATGGATACTCTATAACTTCTAATGTCTAATGTACTTATTATTACTAAATACATGAATATTTATTTGCATGCATATTTACTAAGTTATATCAAAACTAACATGAAGTATTAAAATTAATAAATAGAATTATAATACTTACATAGGCCTGCTCCGCCCTCTCGTCAATAAGCTTCCCGCCCTTCCGATGTGTGGCCAGGAAGACAGTCACCATATTGGCGTCACCACCCCTCTTTACCTGTAATTAAATATATCACCTTTTACTAATTTATCGGACTTGTATTAAAATAATATTTCTGAAATAAAAAGACATACCAAACGACAAAAATGTTCCGTCATCGGAATCGACCCACCGTGTAGGAACGAAATCGTAAAGCAGAATACTCTAGAGGGGGGGGTGAATAGAGTAGGCAGCAGAATATTGCTAATTAAAAATCTTGTTAGCAGTTAGATCACAGATATAAAAATAATCACAAAGTAAATGACAGTAATGAAAAAGTGATCAGAAGGCAAACGCAAACACCGAGATTTATACTGGTTTCCTCTTGTGAGGACTAGTCCAGTCGGAAGAACTCTAGCTTCCAGTTGAATCCACTATTGGAAAATCCTGCAAGTTTTCATACGAAGTCCTTGCAACTTCTACAGACGCGAGCTTTGATACGAAGAACTCGACCAACTTCAATTGTGAAGAGTTGTTTCTTTAATCAAGCCTCTGATTACAATCGCTCTGAAACTTCTAGACCGTACCGCACTGGCAAATCGACTAGAGGATTGTAACTGGCTTAGGATTTAAAAATGTAAGCTTTTGAGAACTCTTTGGAGAAAATGTAAGCTTTAGAAGAGAAGAGATTGAAAGTGAATTGGTGATTTGAAATGATCGAAATTCTTCTCTATTTATAGTTTTTCCAAAGACAGAATTCTGATATAATTCGGGCAGAACTCTGACAGAGCTCTTTGTAATAAACCGCAACTGAAGGGTGACCAAGTTCAAAATTAAACGTTCACTAACGTTCAACTTGGCCGAACTCTGGCCGAACTCTGGCCGAGTTCTGCTGGGGTTCTGCCAGTTGATTTTGAAAAAAATTATTTTGGCTTTTTGAAAAGTCATTCAGAAGCTTTTTGTAAAATAGGTATTTTTCAAAAACATAGGTCAGTTTTAAAAGGATAGGATGATTTTGAAAAATGATTTCGGACAGCCTATTTGTCAGTACGACTTGGTGTACAATGTTTTCCTAGACTCAATAAAATGAAAAATTATATTGCTTTGAAGGAAATACATTCTGAATGGCAAACAGCTTCAGTCTTGAACATCGTAGATATCCATCGTTGAGTAGTGTCCAAAACATCGTAGGTAAATATCTGATCGTAGGTAAACATCTGAATTGACTTGCATTTATATCGAGACAGAGTTTGATCAATTATTAAAATCAAGTTTGACCATGACTAATGGGCCAACACACCGCACCACTTCGATTCCTGCTTCCTAGCCGCCTTGGCCTTCTCAGACTTTTTCTTGTACCTTGGCTCGTCGAATCGAGCCTTCATTGCAGTCCACTGATCAGGGGTGATCCAACCTTGGATCAGCTTTCCAGCACGATCACGTTTCTTCTGATCATCAATAGAGTCGCGGATCAGCTTTGCAGCGACGGAAGAAAATATTCCCTCGATCATCTCGGCCCGATGCGGTGGATAGAAAAATATATCCTAGAAGAGTGCAAACCAAATATTTATCAGTTATATATAATATGCAAAAATTATATCATTCATGTTAAAAGCAAATATATTTTAACCTTGAAGCGCGCAAACCAGTGGGCCTTCCTCTCGTCCGGAGCATCAGAGTAGTTTATCCAAGGCCGACCATAATCAATCCTTAATAAGTGGCCTAGGCGTCTCTGTACCGACGGGGGACGATATCTTTACAGACATATTATATTTATGAGATAAGTTAATTTATGATAAACACGGGAAAAAATAATAAACCAAAACACTTACTTTGTACCGTCGGCCCAGATCTTCGTCCTCGTCTCTTCCGGAGGTACGTACGCATCATCTGTTTGATACTGGTCAGCCGTTGGCTCAGCCTCCTCTATCTGCTTATCTGTTTCCATCGTCGTATCAACAGGAGGAACGCTAAACTCAGGAGCAGTCTCAGGCCTGGAATTACTCGTCCCAGGAGATACGCCACGTAGCGTCGTAGCATACGGAGGTACTGTCCGATACATAGGAGTACTCGGCGACGAGGATCCAGAGCCGGTACCAGTAGGAGATACCGAAGGAGAACCCCGTCCTTTGCTAGTACCAGTAGGAGGTACCGAAGGAGAACCCCGTCCTCCCCCACGTCGGGACATGCAAAACGATCCGCGATGACCTGTCATACCTGATAACAATATATGATGATACAACAAATAATAGAGACTAGAAATATGAAAGTACAACAAAGACAAGATAATAACCAAGATAATATATGATGATACATTTTACAAGAAACATCTAAGTTCAGATAGTACATTCTACAAGAAACATCTAAGTCCAGATAGTATATTCTACAAGAAACATCTAAGTTCAGATAATAACTAAGACTAGATAATAACCAACTCTACATAATAAGAAAATGGAAGTACATCTCTCTCAATCATCTTCAGAATATTCATCTTGTTCGTCTTCTTCGACCTCATCTTCCTCTTCCTCCTCATCTTCACTGTCATCTTCACCTTCGTCGGCTTCGCCTTCCTTTTCGAATAATTCTACATCTTCTACATTAGTTGTGTAATGTGTAACTTTCGTGGAGTCCACATCAACAATATTGACTACAAGAGGTAGCTCGTCCTTCTGATAAGCTTTTTCGTCAACATCAAAAGTATCTCTAGCTTTAGTCTTGCATACTGCCCACCAGTCAGACTTCGTTGCTCCCCGTCTCGGATAAGCTGTGAAGTACACGAGCTGAGCCTGAGTTGATAGGACAAATGATTCGTAGCCTTGATATCTATGCTTGTAGTTTATATCCACAAGACCATACTTGTCAATTTTCCAACCTTGATTTTCAATCGGATCGAACCATTCACACTTGAACAACACGATCTTTACAGGTTTTCTGCCATAATTATATGTCAACTCCCCAATCTCTCGTAAGATGCCAAAGAAATCATTTACTGGATCGACATCTTTGTAGTTCGAAGATTTGATACACAAACAACTATTTTTCGTGGAATCAAGATCCAGGAAGCTGTCTCTGATCGGAGCATTTGTCGACTTGAACCTAAAGCCATTCACACAGTAACTTGGCCATATTTTAACAGCAATAATTGGTCCCTTGGCAAGAGTTCTAATTAATTCAATCTCGGGTGAAATTAGACGATCGACCTGAATACCAAAGAAGAGATAGTAAGTTATTTATTGTCGTGTTGCATTATAAGAGACTAGTAATTACTTAGTTGCTTACATATTCGATCAACCAAGAAGAAAAATGATGTCTCATTTCTTATTCTAATTCATCGTCTGTTAGGTAGGGTCTAACCGACCTCAATTCATCATTATACGTGCTGAAAAACAACAACGAATAAACCACTGATTAGTAGTATAATTTTAGCTTATACTATTATATTAAGATGACGTAAACCAGCTCATCATTAATTACTTACCCCTCTAGCTTCTCCACTTCATCCTCGTCGTAATTGAGTAATATATACAACTGAACATCCCTTAGCTCTTCGTCATTCAAATATCTCTTCTTTATTTTCCCCGAAGGCTTTTCGGACGCATTGAATACTTTCAGTATTCCATCATTAGATTCTTGATATCCATCGTTATTTCTCGGAGCCCTTATTTTATTCATAGCAACATGAGGTTTGAAATATGTCGAGCAGAAGTTTGTAATCTCCTCGAGAATATAGGCTTCACAAATAGAACCCTCGACCCGAGCCTTGTTTTTCACCTTCCTCTTTAGGTGGTTCAAATGCCGCTCAAACGGGTACATCTACCGATAACCGACGGGCCCACCAACACGTGCCTCGTAGGAAAGATGAATTGGCAAATGCTAGCTCCATGGAGTCGAAGAATCCAGGAGAAAATACCTTCTCGAGCTTGTACAGTGTTACCACAATATCGTTCTTCTGCTTTTCTAGATGATCGACGAGTAACTTAGTAGAACAAAGATCTCTGAAGAATATGCTAAGCTCGGTCAATGGATCCCAAACAACCTGGGGTAAGAATTCCCGAAATGTAATCGAAATTAACCTCTCCATGAATACGTGACAATCATGGCTCTTCATACCTGCCAGTTTGTTCTTCTTGAGGTCGACGCATCTTCTCAAGTTCGAAACATACCCGTATGGAAATTTCAGACCTTGAATCCACCTACAAAGTCTCACTTTATCCTCATTCTCCAGTGAAAAAATTGCCTTAGGCTACTTCAATTTCCCATTCTCCTCCTCTATCAAATGCAATGCAGGACGTCTACATATTTCTTCCAAGTCCAATCTAGCCTTTGGATTGTCTTTCGTCTTCCCCTTTACGTCCATTACAGTATTAATTATGTTGTCAAACATATTCTTTTCGATATGCATGACATCAAGGTTATGTCTAATCAGATTGGTGCTCCAATATGGCTGATCCCAGAATATACTCCTCTTCGTCTAGTTATGAGTGCGACCAAATCCGTCACACTTATAGCCCTTAGCAGGCTCTTCAATAGCTCTCGGTAAATCTTTTACCTCTTCCCATATCGTGTATCCGAGCCACCTTGGCGGTGTATTAGCCTTCTCCACAACGCCAGCACGAAAAGCATTTCTGTTCCTCCGGTACAGATGATCCTTCGGTAGGAATTGTCGATGACAATCGAAGAAGCAAGATTTGCCTTCGTGTTTCAAACGAAAAGCCTTAGTGCGGTCCATGCAATACGGACATGAAAGACGACCACGCGTGCTCCATCCAGATAACATTCCATAGGCCGAAAAGTCGTTGATGGTCCACATAAGTGCTGCCCGCATCTGAAAATTTTGTTTTCTAGAAACATCGTACGAGTTGGAACCTACTTCCCACAGCTGATTCAACTCATCAATCAATGGCTGTAAATACACATCGATGTTCCTTTTCGGATTGTTCGGACCTGGGATAATAACGGTAAGGAACATATACGGAGTCTTCATGCACATCCAAGGTAGTAGATTATACGGAGTGACGATCACAGGCCAACACGAATACTGGGATCCCGAAAGTCCGAATGGGATAAAACCGTTGGAGCAGAGACCCAATCTGATATTACGCAGATCAGAGGCAAAATCTGGATACTCTCGATCAAAGTGCTTCCATGCTTCTCCATCAGATGGGTGATCCAACACTCCTTCGGTCTGTTCTCGTTTATGCCAACTCATGTTTTCTGCAGTTTCCTTCACCAACCACAGCATCAACGACAAGTAGTGCATCGAATCGGTAGGCTTCCTTGCACCGACAGACTTTCCTCTACCACTGCTCTTGTAGCGATCATCACCACAAAATCTGCAGGTGTCTTCATCCTTGTCGTCTTTATAGTACAACATGCACCCGTTGCGACATGCATCGATTTTCTCGTATCCCATCCAGAGCGATCTCACCATCCTCTTAGACCGGTAAAAGTCTTTAGGGAACTTAGCACCCTCAAGCAATATTTATATAATCAACTCCATAAGTCGGTTGTAACAATCTTACGACATATTAAAATTGGACTTGATGCTCAACAATCTTGTAACCACCTCCAACGGTGAATGATCCTCACAACCAGGATATAATGGAGTCCTTGCATTCTCCAGCAACTCCATAAACTTTGCAGTATCGGCATTCGGTGCCTCTTCAGGTGCTTCATGATTGTCCGAATCAAAACTAGGCCCGTCGCGTCAAAAATCATGTTCACCAACCCATCGTCATAAGCAGCATGGTTGTGGACATCCACATAAGGCTCATACTCCGATGCTAAAGACAAAAGTTCTCCGTGCGTGCTCCACTGATAGTAATTCGGCGTGAAACCCTTCGAGTATAAATGATACGTGACTTCCACTTCTGGATGATATTTCAAGTTGTGACATCTCACACACGGACACTTAATTTTGGTACCGTCCATGTACTGAGGGAACGCCTTGGCAAACTGCAGGAACTGCTATACACCCTCTATGAATTCATCTCGCATACCGCACATGTCATCAAGATGACAGTTGTACATCCAAGAATAATTTCGCAGATAGTAATTCAGCTTCATATCCATTTGAGGATAATTCTGTAAGATAGATACATGCACATCATTGAAAGACTTGTAAAAGTAATAGCATTAAGCATGACATATCCTAAACATTGAAATAGATACTAAAAAGACAGTAGGTAGACAAGTATGTACATCATGGTTCCCCCTCTATATATCCTTCTCTCAACTGCTATATACTCTAACTGTTACTCCTTGCTCTTAGACACATCCACAAACCCTTTGACACCTACTTAAATATACACAATGGTTCACCCTCTCCCATCTCAAGTCTAACCCTGTCCCTAGTGTACTGCTATATACTAGTCTAAACTCTCCCTCCTCTCCAAATACCTGGTACTAGTTAAACCTCCCCTTTCTCCCACTAGCACATACATACATATACATGATGTATACAACCACACCAAAGTTTTCAGGTTCTTTTAACCTCACTTTCCAGTTGGTACTAATCTCAATAGAACAAACACTCTCACAGCTCAAAATACTAACACATGCTCACGCTTTACTCTTATGACACTCCCTTTCAAACACAAACACACACCTATATGTGCCCTTACACATGTTGCAATGTTACCTGTAAAAATAGAAAATCCTTGTTGTCTAAAATAAGACACAAGTCCCTGCTACCAAATGCTACTGCTATATTCCAACACCAAACCTTGCTGCCTCCAACCAAATCAAGCCAAGCCAATTCAATGCAAGGTGCTGCAGCATGTACAATTGTAGCTGATGCAGCCAAAGCCAAAGCCAAAACAGTCCAATTCAAGTCTCTGCACTCTTGTGCCGGGAGTTCACCTGCAGGCCAATGGCTCTGCTACATGCCACACTCCTCTCTTCCAGGATAAGGTTAGGGGCTCAGGGTCTGGGCATCAAGATGGCTAAATATGAAGTATCCTAACTGGGACACATGCTCCCAAAACTGACAATTGAATTCCACAATGCATCAAGCCTAAACTGGAACTCAAAATCACATATAAACCCAACTCAAATCAAATCAACAACATAGATCTCAGATTTCTGAGATTCAAACCCAGCTCGAATACCCTCAACTGAACCAATTATCCAACCTACGTATCAAACACTATATCAAAACCCAAACCCAATATGCAAATCCAAATTAATACGAAAATACACAAGTGTAAGTAGGGGATTAAGTGTACAGAGGTGAAATACATATGTGTACATGCTTGGGGGTGTCCATGTGTCAAACAAATGGACACAAAGTGTCCAAAACTACACGAACACAGTGTATCAGTGAACACATCGTCGTATTGTGTCCCCGTGTCCATTTTGGACACGAAAAATACCTCAATTAGGGTTAGGGTTTACCTTTAGAGGAGCTCGTGGTGGTGGAGGAGGAGGAGGACGAGTTCGGTGGTGGAGGAGGAGGAGCTCGCGGTGGAGGAGGAGAAGGGGCTCGCGGTGGAGGAGTCAGAGGAGGGGCGTCGACCGGAGTCGAAGAAAAGGGGTTTGAGCGGCGCCGGGGGGAAGGGGGTCGAGCTGTCGTCGAGGTCGGGGGAAGAGGGGCGGGAACTTAATATTTGGTGAGAGGGAGAAATAAAAAATCGAACCGAGGAACCCTATTAGCAGCAAGTTAGCGACGTCTGTAAATATGTCACAAAGCGTCGATGTATTTCTAGTATTATGCGACGCCACAAGATTTGCGACGCTAAACATCGCTGAATTAATAAAACTGGCGACGTTTTCCGACACATCAACGATGTTAGTTTTTATTATACTAAAGGTAGTCGCAATATGTCGATGTTTGTCGCTATCAGCGACGTATTGCGACGTTTACTTTTGGCGTCGCTAATTCCAGAAATATTAACGACGTTTTACGTTGGTGTCGCTAATTTCGTCGCTACTTATTTTGGTAGTGACAAATCATTAAGTGATATTTCTAATCTTGCCTTATTATCAGTTAAAAATTCATAAGCATGTATATGGAAACATAAATGTGTCGCTTGATGCAGTGAATCTTACTCAATACTCACCATCCTTCCTCATCATCATTTATAATATATAAATGTGTCATAAGTATCTCCATGCATGCATACGATATTTGTTAGCCTTCATAATATATATAAACGTATAGTGAGTTCGTCCATGCAACCAAATTGTTAAGCCTATAAACAGATTACAGTAGCATGAAGCCTAACTATATGAAAGTACAGGTGAACACATACCATCTAGGACTATCTTTGGTAAGATGATAATCCTTCCATTGCAGGTAGCTAGTCCTATTGAAGGTCCCAAAATACTTGTGCTAGTACGTAGTACTTATTTCTAATGTTCCCCCTAGGTCAAAGCGTTTTCGATGTCTCGATAACCATTCGTGAAATCAAACATTGTACACAAGTTGTCCATGATAATACAATATGCGTGAACAATTTAACTATAAAAAATGTGCATGGTACAGAAACTGAAATAAATAATATAAATCTATACTCGGCGTCATACCATAACACATTTGACCAGCCCGTGGCACCAACCCACATCCATACCAATTCGTGGCAACAAGCCACATTCATATATATATATATATTATTCCACGACACCATACATATTATTCCATGACACCAAGCCACATCCATACCATTCTATTTTTCTACAACAACAACACTACATTTTGCATGATAATATAAGAATGGAACTACACTCCACATGATAGCATAACTACTGTAGTACAAAAATTTATGTCTATAACAGTAGTACAATATTCTATATCTACAGCAGCAAGTTAATAATACATGTTCCTATATAGAGTTGACAAAAATAATATTAACTCTTTTATATTGGATGTTTTTATTAGCATTAACAAACACATAGAACATAGAAACAAGGACATGCAAAGATCAATTTTATTAAATGTGAAGGTAAAAGAGAGAAGGATCAAAACCACCAACCGTTGACGAATCGACTTCGTTCCGAACAAAGATCTCTGACTGATTTATCTACATGAATCCAAGTCCAACCAAGTCCTTCGAGCTAACAAACCATCCGAATGTACCGCACGGAATGAGACATTACGGGATTGGTCTAACAAGAAGCAATCTACATTGAATCAGTCCCCGCAAGAGCCAACAACAAAGTGTACCATACAAGAAGCATTATGCGCTGAACCAATTCCTACATGAACAAGCAATAAAGTTGGCTCCGCACAAGATGATCCATGTTGGATCGATTTTGAAGCGTCGAGCCTCACTGAACCAAACCCTTGTTGAATCGGGTTCTTGTAAACAGTTGCCTTGCTTGAAGATGTTTCATGCTAAATGCACTCCCGCGGGAGCTCAAGCACTGTAGATAGTAGGTTCAGCGGGATTTCAAGAGTTTTGTTTTAAAGAATTTAACTCCCCTTTTGATTCAATGTTAATTGACAAAAAGATAGGTAGGGCAATTGCTCAAGTTTAACATGCTAGTGCAATTAGCAGTCTAATATATCTTATATATGCATTGTACTAGACACGATATTGCTTTTGTTGTGTACAAACTAAGTAGATTTACTAGCAATTCAAGTAGAGAACATTGGAAGGCCATAGGTAGAGTGTTTGGTTATCTTAAGAAAACCATTAGACTTGAAGAATATACAAATGCTAGTTGAATCATTGATATAGGAGATAATATGTCCATGTCTGGTTGGATGTTCCTTCTTGGTGGGGGGTGTCATTTTGTGGGCATCCAAGAAACAAACTTGTATATCTCATTCGATTATGGAGTCAAAATTTATAGTCTTGACAGCTATGAGTAAGGTGGCTGAATTGATTAGAAATTTGTTGTTAGATATCAAATTATGGCCTAAATCAATGCCTCCTTTTTGCATCCATTGTGATAGTCAAGCTACTCTATCAAGAGCTTATAATGTACTTACAATGGCTTCTTACGAGAGTTCAGAGGTTTACTCAATGGATCATTCATGAAATCGAAAGATTAGCACATGCCTATAAAAGTAAAGTGATGTTTAAAATTGTTGTAATTATGATGTTGAAATATGTATGATACCTCCAGTTTTATTACAATGAGTACTAATTGGTTTAAAACTAAGGCTACCAATAACTTTAATAAAACTTTGATATATTTGTACTAATTGAAGGTTTAATTTATCAACGCCTTCTTGTATTCATTATAGTATTACTTTATGTTGTGTTTGGCAGACTCAATGATCATACAAATAAAGTAGGAGATTGAGAATGGAAGTTTGATTGTACAACCAAAGTAGAAAATTGTTAAGAATTTAAGTTTGATTGTATATAAAAAAAATTATTTTAGATTCATTGGGTTTGAACGAGCCTTCCGATTTATTGGGTTTGAACAAATCTTCAAATTCGATTGAGCGAATTTCATATTCGTTGAATTTTCATCTTCGTTCAGATTTGTTATTGACTGTTGGAAGAGGTATACATGTTTATAAAAAGGCAAAAGAATTTCTATATAAATCCTGGTATACTCAAGTCCCACCAAAATTCAAAATTACACCATCACAAGCATAACACAAATTCCTACTATTTACAAGAAAAAAAGATTCAGATTTGTTGTCTGCATATTTTGCTTAAGGTTTTGTTGTTTCCCGAAGAAAGTATATGTATGAACCCGACAAGAATTTTTTTTGAGTGGAGATGAATAACTTAATTTCTGTAAGTTTCGACAAGGACCAACCTAATTATGCGCAAAACTATACTCGGCTAGGCTCTATTGCAGTTCTAGTGTTCCATATTTAATTATGGGTGGTTATAACCTTGGAAATACTTAGGTCTCGTTTGTTTCGCGGAATGGAAGAGAAAGGAAATCAATTCATGTTGGAGCTTTTCCTTGACATGTACAGAGCTTGCTCTTAACATGCCTAGTGAAGTTTAGTCCCACATGGAAAAGCAACATGAGGTATCTCAATATATATACTTGCTATGTGTTATTGAGATATGCAAATAGGGTGGTGACCCTAAGGAGGGAACCATGTGGGTGATTTTACTAGGATGTAAGGTTAAGTCTCCATGGTAAAGCTTAAGCTTTATGCTCTTGGAAATTAATTTCCTTTGGAGCTAAGCTCCGTAGGGGCTTAGCGACTCGGACTCGGACTCATGAGGCATAATGTGACATTTTGTTCGCGCACACCAAGTGGCACAGTTTGCTTTGAGCGAATGAGTGTAAATTTTCTCATTGCGCTTTATACCGTAATGAGTGTTCCAAAGTTCTCCGTCGAACTTGCTGGTTCTTGTAAGTTGTTCGTGTGGGGCGAATAAAGCTTTCAGCGCCGGTGATCGTTCATCCCAGCAGGATGTTCTTCCATCCACTTCATTGCCAGTCATCCACTTCAACTCATTCTAAATGAGAACAGTTCTGATCTAATCAGAAACTGTTAGTGGACCATCGCTGCTGCTGCTAGCCATTCGATTTGTACCTTCATTTTAGAAGAATTATATTCATTTGCTGCTGTTACAATTTTTTTTTAGATTTTTGTAACCCAGAATCCTCCAAGGATCTCTGTTGTGCACCTTCTTTGAAGTGTTGCGTCGAAACGTTATTTTTACAATCGTTTCATTTTTCAGTTTTCCATCAAAAATTACGCTCCGGGACTAACAATCTTAAAGCTTGATTGTAAGATGGAAAACTTTTGTGCTTCGCTAATCAATCCTAACTTCACAAAGTTAGAACAATTTGATGATGAACACTATCAAATCTGGAAAATGAAGATTAGCCTCAATATTCAATTCTCTGGAGAAACTATACGAAGATGATATTAACCGAAGCAAGATATTTTTAGTTGAAAAATATTATAAGTGGAGACCTGCCTTTTGGGAGCGTATGTCTTGCATATGTCTTGCATACGCTCACTTGGGTGACAAGGAGTCGTATGGAGTTCATACGCTGCCTTGATGAGGAGTCGTATGGAGTTCATACGCTGCCTTGATGAGGAGTCGTATGGAGACCAAGTGAGCGTATGCAAGACATACGCTCCCAAAAGGCAGCGTATGGACTCTATACGACTCCTTGTCACCCAAGTGAGCGTATGCAAGACATACGCTCCCAAAAGGCAGCGTATGGACTCCATACGACTCCTTGTCACCCAAGTGAGCGTATGCAAGACATACGCTCCCAAAAGGCAGTGTATGGATCGGACTGCACTGCGCTAAAGAGCGCGCGCAGCTCAGTGGCACAAGCTAAAAAGCTCGCGTACACTGCTCACTGTCTTCTCCAAATCAGCAAGAACTCCATGGGTTGAACCCAAAGCTTCAAAAGTCCATAACTTGGTCAAAATAAGTCCAAATCCGACTTTGCAAAGTTCTATCTTGGGTGAAATTCAATTCCCTCCAACATAAGAACATCAAAACCCATAAAAATACAACTTAAATAGATCAAAACCATGCAAAACTGAAAATAGAAGAAACTTAGATCTAGAACAATGGAGACTCCAAATCACAAAATGTCAAGTTCTAATGTTGATCACCATGGCCTAATCTAGCTAATGGACAAATAAAGAGTGGTTCTCAAGTGGTGGCAAGGTGCACTTGCCTAAGGGGTGTTGGTGTTGTGTGGAGGAAGGAAGAAGAAGAAGATGAAGAAATAAATGAGAGAGTTATGAGGAGAGAGAAAGGTAGGTGGAGATAATAAAGAGGGTGGTTGTGGTGGAAATGAGGGAGGAGCATAGGCTAAGGTGTTCCAATGTAAAATAAACCAAACCAAACCAATCCTACTCCACAAAATAAAACCAAGCCTTGCCAACTAAAACCGAGCCGAGCCAAAACTCAAAATACGAGAAAACCCCAAAACTCCGCAAGTTGAGAAAAATAAAAATTCATGCCAAAATCCAATTACGAGTATAATTACGAAATACGGGAAACGGGGGTGACAACTCTACCCACCTTAAAAGAATTCCGTCCTCGGAATTAAATCAAGAGGCTAGAGGAGCAATGGCAAGCTATACTAATCACATGCAAGCTATAACTAGGCAGACAATCATTCATTCAAGCAAGGAATCGAAGGCATGAGGCGTAAGAAAGACATTATACTTCACGAGTCAAACAAGTCGGGATATCGCGATCGGATATCATCCTCACGCTCCCACGTTGACTCCCCCAAAGAGTGATGACCCCAAGCAACTCGGACTAACTTGATAGTCTTGTTCTTGAGGATCTTCTCTCTCCAGTCCAATATAGACACGGGCCTCTCCTCATACGAAAGGTTGGTACCAACAACCAATTTCGAATGATCCAGGATGTGGCTCGGGTCCGGGATATACCGTCGTAATTGGGATACATGGAACACGTCATGCACCTCGCTTAGCGACGGTGGAAGAGCGAGACGATAGGATACATCTCCTACTCGCTCCAGAATGTCAAACGGTCCTATATACCTAGGACTAAGCTTGCCCCGTACGCCGAAACGAATGACGCCACGGTTAGGCAAAATCCTCAGGAATACATGATCGCCGACCGAAAACTCGAGAGGACACCGATGAGAATCGGTCTAATGGCGCTGGCGATCTTGGGCAACTCGAAGATGATCTCTGACTCGCCTGACCACTTCAACTGTCTGGGCAATCATTTCTGGACCGAGCATCTGTCTCTCTCCAACATCATCCCAGGCTAGCGGGGATCTGCACTTCCTACCATACAGTGCCTCGAACGGTGCCATCTGGATACTGGCCTGGAAACTGTTGTTGTACGAGAATTCCACCAGGTGCAAGTGATCTTCCCATGAACCACCGAAGTCAAGTGTGCAAGACCGTAACATGTCTTCAAGAGTCTGGATCGTGCGCTCCGACTGACCATCTGTCTGCGGATAATATGCTGAACTGAACTGGAGATGAGTTCCCAAACTCTCTTGCAAGCTACGCCAAAAGTGCGACGTAAATCTTGAATCTCGGTCCGAGGTGATACTGACTGGCACACCGTGCAATCTGACAATCTGTCTGAGATACATCTCTGCTAACTGAGCCGTCGACTGACCAACCCTGAATGGAAGAAAGTGAGCCACTTTCGTGAGCCTGTCAACTATAACCCGGATAGTATCTCTACCAGCTGGAGATCTAGGTAGTCCAGTCACAAAATCCATGGTCACATGCTCCCACTTCCATTCTGGAATCGGCAAGGGCTGAAGAAGTCCTGCTGGCCTCTGATGTTCAGCCTTAACTTGTTGGCAAACCAAACACCGAGAGACAAACCGAGCTATCTCCTGCTTCATGCCATTCCACCAAAAATGCTGCTGGATATCACGGTACATCTTCGTACTGCCGGGATGGATAGAATACTACGAACTGTGCGCTTCTGACATGATCTCCTACCGGATATCTCCGCTGGGTACACAAAGACGCTTACCATGTCGAAGTGTACCATCCTCATGAATGCATAATTCTGGTCTTCGTCCTGCCTCACACTCTGTTCTGAGTCGCTGAAGCTTGGAATCTGCCGACTGCGCCATCCGGATCCTCTCGACTATAGTGGACTGAACTTGCATACTGGCCATCAAGGCTACACTGGAAGGGAGAACAACTTCAATACCCATCTTCTGAAGATCTGCTAACAGCTCTGGTTGCGCTGTTAGAAAATAAACTCCCGCTCTCCTGCTCAATGCATCCGCAACAACATTGGCCTTCCCAGGATGATACTGCAGGTTGACATCATAATCCACAAGAAGCTCCAGCCACCTTCTCTGACGCATGTTAAGATCCTTCTGGGTGAAAATATACTTCAGGCTCTTCTGGTCGGTGAAAATCTCCACCCTGTCTCCATACAAGTAGTGCCTCCATAACTTAAGTGCAAACACCACTGCTGCCAGCTCCAAGTCATGGGTTGGGTAATTCCTCTCATGATCATGAAGTTGTCGTGATGCATAAGCTATTACCTTCCCATGCTGCATCAGAACACATCCTAAACCTCTGCCTGAAGCATCACAATACACTGAGAATCCTCCGGTTCCATCTGGAAGCGTGAGAATAGGAGCTGTTATCAAGCATCGCTTCAACTGTTCAAAAGAACTCTGACACTCTGCTGTCCAAGCAAACTGCGCATCCTTGTGGGTCAACTGGGTCAATGGCGCTGATATCCGAGCAAAGTCTGAAATAAATTGTCGGTAATAGCCGGCCAATCCAAAAAAACTACGAACCTCTGCAACTGTGCTGGGCACTGGCCATGACTCAATAGCCACAATCTTCTGGGGATCCACTTCTACTCCTCCTCTGGTGATGATATGACCTAAGTACGAAATGCGATCGAGCCAGAACTCGCATTTACTGAACTTGGCATATAACTGGTGCTCGCTGAGAGTCTGAAGAACCACACGAAGATGCTGCTCATGCTTCGCCTCACTCTTGCTGTAGACCAGGATGTCATCCAAGAACACGATCACAAACTGATCCAAGTAAGGCATGAAGATGCGATTCATGAGGTCCATGAATACTGCCGACGTATTGGTTGCTCCAAAAGGCATAACAAGGAACTCCCAATGCCCATATCTCGATCTAAAAGCTGTCTTCGGGATGTCCTGCTCTCTGACTCTGATCTGGTGATATCCTGAGCGTAAGTCAATCTTCGAGAATACTGATGCCCCCTTGAGTTGATCAAACAAGTCATCTATCCTCGGGAGAGGGTATCTGTTCTTGATTGTCACTGAGTTCAAGGTACGGTAATCAACACATAACCTAGACGTACCATCCTTCTTTTTCACAAGAAGCATCGGGGCTCCCCAAGGCGATCCACTTGCACGAATGAATCCCTTGGTTCTAAGCTCTTCAATCATCTTGTACAAGATCTCCAACTCTGATGGCGCCATCCTGTAGACTCTTTCTGACACTGGGGCTGTCCTAGGAATCAAGTCTATAGTGAACTCGATCTCCCGCTCCGGAGGCATACCTGGAAGCTCTTCTGAAAAAATATCTGGGAACTCATCCACTATCCTGGGCAACTGAACTGCTGCTACTGCCATCCGCAATATCGGAGGAGAAGGCTCAACCTTGCCTCGAGAGAAAGAAAACTCCGGCTCTCCTGGAATGCTAAAAACAACCCTACCAATATGGCAGTCTATCCTAGCATACTGGTTCCTCAACCAATCCATCCCTAAGACCACATCATAATCGGCCATCGGGAACTCTATCAATCTAGCGGGGAACTCCCTACCGCTAACTACGATCCAACACGAGGAAAACACTCTATCTACTCCCACAAGTCCGTTACCAGTAAGTATATTGAGCCTTACCGATAATGACTCAGGCTCCAATCCTATCCGTGTCGCGAATCGTGTAGACATAAATGAATGCGATGCACCAGAATCAAATAAAGCTGAAGCTGGAAAGGAGTTGACGAGAATAGTACCTGCCACTACCTCCCCTGGTGCCAATCCTTCCTCCACGGTCATCACCATAGCCTGACCGTGCCCTCGGGGTGCTGGTCCCCTCTGTTGAATTCCTCGCTGCCTATTCTGACTCAAGGCCTGGGCTTGCGCATACTGCTGGGGGCTCTGCTACTGAAATGCCTGGGACTGAGGCGGCAAGGGCCTCGTCAATGGATACTGCTGCTGTTGGACCGGTGCTGGTCCTCTCACCGAGGAGCTAGAAAGGTTGAACGATGATGAACCACCCCTATTTGGGCAGGATCCAATCCTATGGTCTGGTGCTCCACAAGCCAGACACAATCCCTGTGCCCTGCGACATTCTGTCACCACATGGCCTGGCTTCCCACAATGAGAACAACCCACTGCGGAAGATTGCTTCTGCTTCTGCTGCTGAGGGTGCGTCGGAGTTGAATGCTGAACCGACGTTACTGAGGCCGCTCGCCTCGGAGCTCCAATAGTCAAAGCCCTGGCTGCCGGGGCTGGGGCTGAAGACTGATTCATCTGGCCGTGAGATCTCTTCCGACCCCCGGCCCTATCCACGATCCTCTGGGAGGTATACTCATGCCTCCGGGCTGCTCTCAAGACTGCATCAAAAGTCTGATGCTCAAACTGCTCAACTGCCAACAAGATCTCCAGGTGAAGTCCCTGCTGGAACCGCTGGGCTCTATCATACTCGGTTGCCACCAAGGTGGGAGCAAACCGACTAAGTCTGGAAAACTCGGCCGCATATCCGTCGACCGTCCTGCCTCCTTGCTTCAGATTGGTAAACCTCGTCTGCAGATCATATCGAGCCACGACATCAAAATACTTGGTCTGGAATCTCTCTCTGAATACTGCCCAAGCAATGGGTGCTGCTAATCCAACGGCCTGCGCTGTCTACCAGCTGCGGGCAAGATCTAACAACTGTAGGCGCACAACGGCCACCTTCTCGTTCTCTGGGGTCCTGGCTGCTTCTAGAATCACCTCTGTGTCCTGAAGCCAAGCATCTGCGGCGATAGCATCTTCACTTCCGTCAAAGAAGGGAGGGTTCAAGCGCTTGAAGCTGTTGGCCGCGCTGTTACCCTGATGACCACCCCGGGTCAAAGTATCCGTCACTGCCTGTTGCAAGGCGTCCCCACGACGATCTTGAGAAGCTATCAAGGTCCTGACGAGTCCTACCAAAGTGCCATCATCAGGTTCTACAGGCTGAACTGGCTGAACCGGTGGCTCTCCGCCAGAAGGCACAACTCTGGAGGCTACTCCGGAATGCTAGGCTTGATCCCCGGGTTGCTGCTGGTCAACGGGAGGTACTCCGCCTTGCTGGTCGGTAGGACCACGAACAATGCCGCTGAAGAAGACGACATATGGAACAATAAGGAAGGACCAGGACAGATCAACGATACAAGCATATGATCAGGACAAGAATCCAGGGATTCAGAAGATATAAGCAGAGTTCAAGGGCGGATATTGATTGAGACATCTATTCGGTAAACCCTCACATATCTTGATTTACAAGACCTGCATGGGCCACCACTTAAACCATGTCACGCCCCAGAACCAGAGCACTGGAGAGCGGGGGCAGACATAGCCAGCTACGTATAGTGAAAAAGATTCCATCTCGCTATACGGTCACGGCTGTCTAGGATATATGAGGGTTTATCTACAAGCCAGCAGTCTCTTAAGGTCATGAACAAGCCTATTGTCTCAATCATAAGCAAATAAGTAAAAGTTACAAGATGTATGATCATTAAATATACAATAGTAAGACGTCCCAAACATTACATATTCAGCTGATCATGAAGCTAGTCGTTACAAAATATCAGAACTAGCAAGAGTTTTAGTCATACATGATCAACCCTAGGATCTGTTAATCATGTTACAGCCCGTAGGCAGACAGTAAGTAAAAGTGCAATCGAGCCAAACAGGTGCTCGTCGGCTAAATGCCTCAAAAGAATATTTTTACAATAGAGTGGGAGAGCCAAAAATAACCCACTCGTTGCCAGGGTTCCGTCTGGTGGCCACCATCTGGCTGGAAGGTCGGTAGATCCTCTGGAGCTGCTCCAAAATCTAGCTACACAAAACCAGCTGGGTCAGACCCCAGAAAGAGCAAGTGCCACAAAGTAGGCTTCACTTCAGAACTAAAACCAGCAATCAGCATAAGATATAAATAAAAGTAAGAACTGAAAATAAAGAAAATACACCAGGATGATATACGACGAGATAACCATAGAACTATTCAGATAACCAGGTTACAACCCGTGAACCAAACAAGGATCGGGGTTGTAACCCTTCGTCTGAACAGAACTTAGAATTCTCACCCTTTATCGGTAAAATAAATACAAGCATTCTGGTCATGCAACAATCTGGAACAGGATCAGGGCAAGACTAGACTGGTTAGATTCCATCCAATCATTCCACGGCCAAGCAAGGATTACGGCTTGATACTTTAACTAACTAGGGTTGTCACAAGCCTAATTACTAACAAGATGCAGCGATATTATTCCACAGCCACAAGCCCTGCAGACCATCCAGGTTATCCAGGTCGAAAGATTAGGGTTGAATTCAGGTGGGTACATCGTCCAGGAAACGAATGTACCCTTAGGTAGCTTGAAGGGTGCAACACATGACAGTGTGCTGGAAATGTGCCCTACTCGACGGCAGGCTACAGATCCCAGGCGCGCCCAGGTAACGGGATTGTCTGTAGCTGGGAAATCTCTTCATGACTACTGTGTTATTCTAGTTATTAGCCTTAGTCCATTTTAGTGGGTGCTCCTGACCGTGGTACTCAGGAGTCCCATCCTAGACATGATACAAGACAGGACTGGTTTATTTATACAAGCACAATCGCCCACGGTGTCCAGGTTATTATACAGGTCATATTATGTCAAGTAGCCGTCGCAACAGCTTATCAAGATATAACATGTCAGGTTATCAGGTCAAGTGTACTAGTCAGGAGTGCGCCACGACGGGCCACTATCAGGTCATGTCAGGTTACTCATGTCAGGAGTGCACCACTACGGGTCACTATCGTGTCAGGCTCAGTTATCCTTTCCAAACATATTATATAAATTCGTGATTATCAAGTTCATGACAAAAGGCGTAAGGATATAAAATGGGCATAAAATATCTAATAAAATATCAATATACAGGGCTATAGAAGAGCCAAGCTTAAGGAAAATAAAACCAAATCTGACATGCTGACATAAGACCAAGTCAGCCAAAGGCCATACGCTCAGTAAAAAAGTCATACGCTCAGTGCAAGTCATGCGCTCAGTGCAAGTACTCCATACGCCTCAAAAGGCAGCGTATGAGGTCCATACGACTCCTTGTCACCCAAGTGAGCGTATGCAAGACATACGCTTCCAAAAGGCAGCGTATGGTCTCCATACGACTCCTCATCAAGGCAGCGTATGAGCTCCATACGACTCCTCATCAAGGCAGCGTATAAACTCCATACGACTCCTTGTCACCCAAGTGAGCGTATGCAAGACATACGCTCCCAAAAGGCAGCGTATGGACTCCATACGACTCCTTGTCACCCAAGTGAGCGTATGCAAGACATACGCTCCCAAAAGGCAGCGTATAGATCGGACTGTGCTGCGCTAAAGAGCGCGTGCAGCTCAGTGGCGCAAGCTAAAAGCTCGCGTACACTGCTCACTGTCTTCTCCAAATCAGCAAGAACTCCATGGGTTGAACCCAAAGCTTCAAAAGTCCATAACTTGGTCAAAATAAGTCCAAATCCGACTTTGCAAAGTTCTATCTTAGGTGAAATTCAATTCTCTCCAATATAAGAACATCAAAACCCATAAAAATACAACTTAAATAGATCAAAACCATGCAAAACCGAAAATAGAAGAAACTTAGATCTAGAACAATGGAGACTCCAAATCACAAAATGTCAAGTTCTAATGTTGATCACCATGGCCTAATCTAGCTAATAGACAAATAAAGAGTGGTTCTCAAGTGGTGGCAAGGTGCACTTGCCTAAGGGGTGTTGGTGTTGTGTGGAGGAAGGAAGAAGAAGAAGATGAAGAAATAAATGAGAGAGTTATGAGGAGAGAGAAAGGTAGGTGGAGATAATAAAGAGGGTGGTTGTGGTGGAAATGAGGGAGGAGCATAGGCTAAGGTGTTCCAATGTAAAATAAACCAAACCAAACCAATCCTACTCCACAAAATAAAACCAAGCCTTGCCAACTAAAACCGAGCCGAGCCAAAACTCAAAATACGAGAAAACCCCAAAACTCCGCAAGTTGAGAAAAATAAAAATTCATGCCAAAATCCAATTACGAGTATAATTACGAAATACGAGAAACGGGGGTGACAACTCTACCCACCTTAAAAGAATTCCGTCCTCGGAATTAAATCAAGAGGCTAGAGGAGCAATGGCAAGCTATACTAATCACATGCAAGCTATAACTAGGCAGACAATCATTCATTCAAGCAAGGAATCGAAGGCATGAGGCGTAAGAAAGACATTATACTTCACGAGTCAAACAAGTCGGGATATCGCGATCGGATATCATCCTCACGCTCCCACGTTGACTCCCCCAAAGAGTGATGACCCCAAGCAACTCGGACTAACTTGATAGTCTTGTTCTTGAGGATCTTCTCTCTCCAGTCCAATATAGACACGGGCCTCTCCTCATACGAAAGGTTGGTACCAACAACCAATTTCGAATGATCCAGGATGTGGCTCGGGTCCGGGATATACCGTCGTAATTGGGATACATGGAACACGTCATGCACCTCGCTTAGCGACGGTGGAAGAGCGAGACGATAGGATACATCTCCTACTCGCTCCAGAATGTCAAACGGTCCTATATACCTAGGACTAAGCTTGCCCCGTACGCCGAAACGAATGACGCCACGGTTAGGCGAAATCCTCAGGAATACATGATCGCCGACCGAAAACTCGAGAGGGCACCGATGAGAATCGGTCTAATGGCGCTGGCGATCTTGGGCAACTCGAAGATGATCTCTGACTCGCCTGACCACTTCAACTGTCTGGGCAATCATTTCTGGACCGAGCATCTGTCTCTCTCCAACATCATCCCAGGCTAGCGGAGATCTGCACTTCCTACCATACAGTGCCTCGAACGGTGCCATCTGGATACTGGCCTGGAAACTGTTGTTGTACGAGAATTCCACCAGGTACAAGTGATCTTCCCATGAACCACCGAAGTCAAGTGTGCAAGACCGTAACATGTCTTCAAGAGTCTGGATCGTGCGCTCCGACTGACCATCTGTCTGCGGATAATATGCTGAACTGAACTGGAGATGAGTTCCCAAACTCTCTTGCAAGCTACGCCAAAAGTGCGATGTAAATCTTGAATCTCGGTCCGAGGTGATACTGACTGGCACACCGTGCAATCTGACAATCTGTCTGAGATACATCTCTGCTAACTGAGCCGTCGACTGACCAACCCTGAATGGAAGAAAGTGAGCCACTTTCGTGAGCCTATCAACTATAACCCGGATAGTATCTCTACCAGCTGGAGATCTAGGTAGTCCAGTCACAAAATCCATGGTCACATGCTCCCACTTCCATTCTGGAATCGGCAAGGGCTGAAGAAGTCCTGCTGGCCTCTGATGTTCAGCCTTAACTTGTTGGCAAACCAAACACCGAGAGACAAACCGAGCTATCTCCTGCTTCATGCCATTCCACCAAAAATGCTGCTGGATATCACGGTACATCTTCGTACTGCCGGGATGGATAGAATACTACGAACTGTGCGCTTCTGACATGATCTCCTACCGGATATCTCCGCTGGGTACACAAAGACGCTTACCATGTCGAAGTGTACCATCCTCATGAATGCATAATTCTGGTCTTCGTCCTGCCTCACACTCTGTTCTGAGTCGCTGAAGCTTGGAATCTGCCGACTGCGCCATCCGGATCCTCTCGACTATAGTGGACTGAACTTGCATACTGGCCATCAAGGCTACACTGGAAGGGAGAACAACTTCAATACCCATCTTTTGAAGATCTGCTAACAGCTCTGGTTGCGCTGTTAGAAAATAAACTTCCGCTCTCCTGCTCAATGCATCCGCAACAACATTGGCCTTCCCAGGATGATACTGCAGGTTGACATCATAATCCACAAGAAGCTCCAGCCACCTTCTCTGACGCATGTTAAGATCCTTCTGGGTGAAAATATACTTCAGGCTCTTCTGGTCGGTGAAAATCTCCACCCTGTCTCCATACAAGTAGTGCCTCCATAACTTAAGTGCAAACACCACTGCTGCCAGCTCCAAGTCATGGGTTGGGTAATTCCTCTCATGATCATGAAGTTGTCGTGATGCATAAGCTATTACCTTCCCATGCTGCATCAGAACACATCCTAAACCTCTGCCTGAAGCATCACAATACACTGAGAATCCTCCGGTTCCATCTGGAAGCGTGAGAATAGGAGCTGTTATCAAGCCTCGCTTCAACTGTTCAAAAGAACTCTGATACTCTGCTGTCCAAGCAAACTGCGCATCCTTGCGGGTCAACTGGGTCAATGGCGCTGATATCCGAGCAAAGTCTGAAACAAATTGTCGGTAATAGCCGGCCAATCCAAGAAAACTACGAACCTCTGCAACTGTGCTGGGCACTGGCCATGACTCAATAGCCACAATCTTCTGGGGATCTACTTCTACTCCTCCTCTGGTGATGATATGACCTAAGTACGAAATGCGATCGAGCCAGAACTCGCATTTACTGAACTTGGCATATAACTGGTGCTCCCTGAGAGTCTGAAGAACCACACGAAGATGCTGCTCATGCTTCGCCTCACTCTTGCTGTAGACCAGGATGTCATCCAAGAACACGATCACAAACTGATCAAAGTAAGGCATGAAGATGCGATTCATGAGGTCCATGAATACTGCCGACGCATTGGTTGCTCCAAAAGGCATAACAAGGAACTCCCAATGCCCATATCTCGATCTAAAAGCTGTCTTCGGGATGTCCTGCTCTCTGACTCTGATCTGGTGATATCCTGAGCGTAAGTCAATCTTCGAGAATACTGATGCCCCCTTGAGTTGATCAAACAAGTCATCTATCCTCGGGAGAGGGTATCTGTTCTTGATTGTCACTGAGTTCAAGGTACGGTAATCAACACATAACCTAGACGTACCATCCTTTTTTTTCACAAGAAGCATCGGGGCTCCCCAAGGCGATCCACTTGCACGAATGAATCCCTTGGTTCTAAGCTCTTCAATCATCTTGTACAAGATCTCCAACTCTGATGGCGCCATCCTGTAGACTCTTTCTGACACTGGGGCTGTCCCAGGAATCAAGTCTATAGTGAACTCGATCTCCCGCTCCGGAGGCATACCTGGAAGCTCTTCTGAAAAAATATCTGGGAACTCATCCACTATCCTGGGCAACTGAACTGCTGCTACTGCCATCCGCAATATCGGAGGAGAAGGCTCAACCTTGCCTCGAGAGAAAGAAAACTCCGGCTCTCCTGGAATGCTAAAAACAACCCTACCAATATGGCAGTCTATCCTAGCATACTGGTTCCTCAACCAATCCATCCCTAAGACCACATCATAATCGGCCATCGGGAACTCTATCAATCTAGCGGGGAACTTCCTACCGCTAACTACGATCCGACACGAGGAAAACACTCTATCTACTCCCACAAGTCCGTTACCAGTAAGTATATTGAGCCTTACCGATAATGACTCAGGCTCCAATCCTATCCGTGTCGCGAATCGTGTAGACATAAATGAATGCGATGCACCAGAATCAAATAAAGCTGAAGCTGGAAAGGAGTTGACGAGAATAGTACCTGCCACTACCTCCCCTGGTGCCAATCCTTCCTCCACGGTCATCACCATAGCCTGACCGTGCCCTCGGGGTGCTGGTCCCCTCTGCTGAATTCCTCGCTGCCTATTTTGACTCAAGGCCTGGGCTTGCGCATACTGCTGGGGGCTCTGCTGCTGAAATGCTTGGGACTGAGGCGGCAAGGGCCTCGTCAATGGATACTGCTGCTGTTGGACCGGTGCTGGTCCTCTCACCGAGGAGCTAGAAAGGTTGAACGATGATGAACCACCCCTATTTGGGCAGGATCCAATCCTATGGTCTGGTGCTCCACAAGCCAGACACAATCCCTGTGCCCTGCGACATTCTGTCACCACATGGCCTGGCTTCCCACAATGAGAACAACCCACTGCGGAAGATTGCTTCTGCTTCTGCTGCTGAGGGTGCGTCGGAGTTGAATGCTGAACCGACGTTACTGAGGCCGCTCGCCTCGGAGCTCCAATAGTCAAAGCCCTGGCTGCCGGGGCTGGGGCTGAAGACTGATTCATCTGGCCGTGAGATCTCTTCCGACCCCCGGCCCTATCCACGATCCTCTGGGAGGTATACTCATGCCTCCGGGCTGCTCTCAAGACTGCATCAAAAGTCTGATGCTCAAACTGCTCAACTGCCAACAAGATCTCCAGGTGAAGTCCCTGCTGGAACCGCTGGGCTCTATCATACTCGGTTGCCACCAAGGTGGGAGCAAACCGACTAAGTCTGGAAAACTCGGCCGCATATCCGTCGACCGTCCTGCCTCCTTGCTTCAGATTGGTAAACCTCGTCTGCAGATCATACCGAGCCACGACATCAAAATACTTGGTCTGGAATCTCTCTCTGAATACTGCCCAAGCAATGGGTGCTGCTAATCCAACGGCCTGCGCTGTCTACCAGCTGCGGGCAAGATCTAACAACTGTAGGCGCACAACGGCCACCTTCTCATTCTCTGGGGTCCTGGCTGCTTCTAGAATCACCTCTGTGTCCTGAAGCCAAGCATCTGCGGCGATAGCATCTTCACTTCCGTCAAAGAAGGGAGGGTTCAAGCGCTTGAAGCTGTTGGCCGCGCTGTTACCCTGATGACCACCCCGGGTCAAAGTATCCGTCACTGCCTGTTGCAAGGCGTCCCCACGACGATCTTGAGAAGCTATCAAGGTCCTGACGAGTCCTACCAAAGTGCCATCATCAGGTTCTACAGGCTGAACTGGCTGAACCGGTGGCTCTCCGCCAGAAGGCACAACTCTGGAGGCTACTCCGGAATGCTAGGCTTGATCCCCGGGTTGCTGCTGGTCAACGGGAGGTACTCCGCCTTGCTGGTCGGTAGGACCACGAACAATGCCGCTGAAGAAGACGACATATGGAACAATAAGGAAGGACCAGGACAGATCAACGATACAAGCATATGATCAGGACAAGAATCCAGGGATTCAGAAGATATAAGCAGAGTTCAAGGGCGGATATTGATTGAGACATCTATTCGGTAAACCCTCACATATCTTGATTTACAAGACCTGCATGGGCCACCACTTAAACCATGTCACGCCCCAGAACCAGAGCACTGGAGAGCGGGGGCAGACATAGCCAGCTACGTATATTGAAATAGATTCCATCTCGCTATACGGTCACGGCTGTCTAGGATATATGAGGGTTTATCTACAAGCCAGCAGTCTCTTAAGGTCATGAACAAGCCTATTGTCTCAATCATAAGCAAATAAGTAAAAGTTACAAGATGTATGATCATTAAATATACAATAGTAAGGCGTCCCAAACATTACATATTCAGCTGATCATGAAGCTAGTCGTTACAAAATGTCAGAACTAGCAAGAGTTTTAGTCATACATGATCAACCCTAGGATCTGTTAATCATGTTACAGCCCGTAGGCAGACAGTAAGTAAAAGTGCAATCGAGCCAAACAGGTGCTCGTCGGCTAAATGCCTCAAAAGAATATTTTTACAATAGAGTGGGAGAGCCAAAAATAACCCACTCGTTGCCAGGGTTCCGTCTGGTGGCCACCATCTGGCTGGAAGGTCGGTAGATCCTCTGGAGCTGCTCCAAAATCTAGCCACACAAAACCAGCTGGGTCAGACCCCAGAAAGAGCAAGTGCCACAAAGGAGGCTTCACTTCAGAACTAAAACCAGCAATCAGCACAAGATATAAATAAAAGTAAGAACTGAAAATAAAGAAAATACACCAGGATGATATACGACGAGATAACCATAGAACTATTCAGATAACCAGGTTACAACCCGTGAACCAAACAAGGATCGGGGTTGTAACCCTTCGTCTGAACAGAACTTAGAATTCTCACCCTTTATCGGTAAAATAAATACAAGCATTCTGGTCATGCAGCAATCTGGAACAGGATCAGGGCAAGACTAGACTGGTTAGATTCCATCCAATCATTCCACGGCCAAGCAAGAATTACGGCTTGATACTTTAACTAACTAGGGTTGTCACAAGCCTAATTACTAACAAGATGCAGCGATATTATTCCACAGCCACAAGCCCTGCAGACCATCCAGGTTATCCAGGTCGAAAGATTAGGGTTGAATTCAGGTGGGTACATCGTCCAGGAAACGAATGTACTCTTAGGTAGCTTGAAGGGTGCAACACATGACAGTGTGCTGGAAATGTGCCCTACTCGACGGCAGGCTACAGATCCCAGGCGCGCCCAGGTAACGGGATTGTCTGTAGCTGGGAAATCTCTTCATGACTACTGTGTTATTCTAGTTATTAGCCTTAGTCCATTTTAGTGGGTGCTCCTGACCGTGGCACTCAGGAGTCCCATCCTAGACATGATACAAGACAGGACTGGTTTATTTATACAAGCACAATCGCCCACGGTGTCCAGGTTATTATACAGGTCATATTATGTCAAGTAGCCGTCGCAACAGCTTATCAAGATATAACATGTCAGGTTATCAGGTCAAGTGTACTAGTCAGGAGTGCGCCACGACGGGCCACTATCAGGTCATGTCAGGTTACTCATGTCAGGAGTGCACCACTACGGGTCACTATCGTGTCAGGCTCAGTTATCCTTTCCAAACATATTACATAAATTCGTGATTATCAAGTTCATGACAAAAGGCGTAAGGATATAAAATGGGCATAAAATATCTAATAAAATATCAATATACAGGGCTATAGAAGAGCCAAGCTTAAGGAAAATAAAACCAAATCTGACATGCTGACATAAGACCAAGTCAGCCAAAGGCCATACGCTCAGTAAAAAAGTCATACGCTCAGTGCAAGTCATGCGCTCAGTGCAAGTACTCCATACGCCTCAAAAGGCAGCGTATGAGGTCCATACGACTCCTTGTCACCCAAGTGAGCGTATGCAAGACATACGCTTCCAAAAGGCAGCGTATGGTCTCCATACGACTCCTCATCAAGGCAGCGTATGAGCTCCATACGACTCCTCATCAAGGCAGCGTATAAACTCCATACGACTCCTTGTCACCCAAGTGAGCGTATGCAAGACATACGCTCCCAAAAGGCAGCGTATGGACTCCATACGACTCCTTGTCACCCAAGTGAGCGTATGCAAGACATACGCTCCCAAAAGGCAGCGTATAGATCGGACTGCGCTGCGCTAAAGAGCGCGTGCAGCTCAGTGGCGCAAGCTAAAAAGCTCGCGTACACTGCTCACTGTCTTCTCCAAATCAGCAAGAACTCCATGGGTTGAACCCAAAGCTTCAAAAGTCCATAACTTGGTCAAAATAAGTCCAAATCCGACTTTGCAAAGTTCTATCATGGGTGAAATTCAATTCTTTCCAATATAAGAACATCAAAACCCATAAAAATACAACTTAAATAGATCAAAACCATGCAAAACCGAAAATAGAAGAAACTTAGATCTAGAACAATGGAGACTCCAAATCACAAAATGTCAAGTTCTAATGTTGATCACCATGGCCTAATCTAGCTAATGGACAAATAAAGAGTGGTTCTTAAGTGGTGGCAAGGTGCACTTGCCTAAGGGGTGTTGGTGTTGTGTGGAGGAAGGAAGAAGAAGAAGATGAAGAAATAAATGAGAGAGTTATGAGGAGAGAGAAAGGTAGGTGGAGATAATAAAGAGGGTGGTTGTGGTGGAAATGAGGGAGGAGCATAGGCTAAGGTGTTCCAATGTAAAATAAACCAAACCAAACCAATCATACTCCACAAAATAAAACCAAGCCGAGCCAATACTCAAAATACGAGAAAACCCCAAAACTCCGCAAGTTGAGAAAAATAAAAATTCATGCCAAAATCCAATTACGAGTATAATTATAAAATACGAAAAACGGGGGTGACAACTCTACCCACCTTAAAAGAATTTCGTCCTCGGAATTAAATCAAGAGGCTAGAGGAGTAATGGCAAGCTATACTAATCACATGCAAGCTATAACTAGGCAGACAATCATTCATTCAAGTAAGGAATCGAAGGCATGAGGCATAAGAAAGACATTATACCTCACGAGTCAAACAAGTCGGGATATCGCGATCGGATATCATCCTCATGCTCCCACGTTGACTCCCCCAAAGAGTGATGACCCCAAGCAACTCGGACTAACTTGATAGTCTTGTTCTTGAGGATCTTCTCTCTCCGGTCCAAAATAGACACGGGCCTCTCCTCATACGAAAGGTTGGTACCAACAACCAATTCCGAATGATCCAGGATGTGGCTCGGGTCCGGGATATACCGTCATAATTGGGATACATGGAACACGTCATGCACCTCGCTTAGCGACGGTGGAAGAGCGAGACGATACGATACATCTTCTACTCGCTCCAGAATATCAAACGGTCCTATATACCTAGGACTAAGCTTGCCCCGTACGCCGAAACAAATGACGCCACGGTTAGGCGAAATCCTCAGGAATACATGATCGCCGACCGAAAACTCGAGAGGGCGCCGATGAGAATCGGCCCAATGGCGATGGCGATCTTGGGCAACTCGAAGATGATCTCTGACTCGCCTGACCACTTCAACTGTCTGGGCAATCATTTTTGGACCGAGCATCTGTCTCTCTCCAACATCATCCCAGGCTAGCGGGGATCTGCACTTCCTACCATACAGTGCCTCGAACGGTGCCATCTGGATACTGGCCTGGAAACTGTTATTGTACGAGAATTCCACCAGGTACAAGTGATCTTCCCATGAACCACCGAAGTCAAGTGTGCAAGACCGTAACATGTCTTCAAGCGTCTGGATCGTGCGCTCCGACTGACCATCTGTCTGCGGGTGATATGCTGAACTGAACTGGAGATGAGTTCCCAAACTCTCTTGCAAGCTACGCCAAAAGTGCGACGTAAATCTTGAATCTCGGTCCGAGGTGATACTGACTGGCACACCGTACAATCTGACAATCTGCCTGAGGTACATCTCTGCTAACTGAGCCGTCGACTGACCAACCCTGAATAGAAGAAAGTGAGCCACTTTCGTGAGCATGTCAACTATAACCCAGATAGCATCTCTACCAGCTGGGGATCTAGGTAGTCCAGTCACAAAATCCATGGTCACATGCTCCCACTTCCATTCTGGAATCGACAAGGACTGAAAAAGTCCTGCTGGCCTCTGATGTTCAGCCTTAACTTGTTGGCAAACCAAACACCGAGAGACAAACCGAACTATCTCCCGCTTCATGCCATTCCACCAGAAATGATGCCGGATATTACGGTACATCTTCGTACTGCCGGAATGGATGGAATACTGTGAACTGTGTGCTTCTGACATGATCTTCTGCCGGATATCTCCGCTGGGTACACAAAGACGCTTACCATGTCGAAGTGTACCATCCTCATGAATGCATAACTCTGGTCTTCGTCCTGCCTCATACTCTGCTCTGAGTCGCTGAAGCTTGGAATCTGCCGACTGTGCCATCCGGATCCTCTCGACTATAGTGGATTGAACTTGCATACTGGCCATCAAGGCCACACTGGAAGGGAGAACAACTTTAATATCCATCTTCTGAAGATCTGCTAACAGCTCTGGTTGCGCTGTTAGAAAATAAACTCTCGCTCTCCTGCTCAATGCATCCGCAACAACATTGGCCTTCCCAGGATGATACTGCAGGTTAACATCATAATCCACAAGAAGCTCCAGCCACCTTCTCTGATGCATGTTAAGATCCTTCTGGGTGAAAACATACTTCAGGCTCTTATGGTCGGTGAAAATCTCCACCCTGTCTCCATACAAGTAGTGCCTCCATAACTTAAGTGCAAACACCACTGCTGCCAGCTCCAAGTCATAGGTTGGGTAATTCCTCTCATGATCACGAAGTTGTCATGACGCATAAGCTATTACCTTCCCATGCTGCATCAGAACACATCCTAAACCTCTGTCTGAAGCATCACAGTACACTGAGAATCCTCCGGTCCCATATGGAAGCGTGAGAATAGGAGCTGTTATCAGGCCTCGCTTTAACTGCTCAAAAGAACTCTGACACTCTGCTGTCCAAGCAAACTGCGCATCCTTGCGGGTCAACTGGGTCAATGGTGCTGATATCCGAGCAAAGACTGAAACAAATCGCCGGTAATAGCCGGCCAATCCAAGAAAACTACGAACCTCTGCAACTGTGCTGGGCACTGGCCATGACTCAATAGCCACAATCTTCTGGGGATCCACTTCTACTCCTCCTCTGGTGATGATATGACCCAAGTACGAAATACGATCGAGCCAGAACTCGTATTTACTGAACTTGGCATATAACTGGTGCTCCCTGAGAGTCTGAAGAACTACACGAAGATGCTGCTCATGCTCCGCCTCACTCTTGCTGTAGACCAGGATGTCATCCAAGAACACGATCACAAACTGATCCAAGTAAGGCATGAAGATGCGATTCATGAGGTCCATGAATACTGCCGGTGCATTGGTTGCTCCAAAAGGCATAACAAGGAACTCCCAATGCCCATATCTCGATCTAAAAGCTGTCTTCGGGATGTCCTGCTCTCTGACTCTGATCTGGTGATATCCTGAGCGCAAGTCAATCTTCGAGAATACTGATGCCCCCTTGAGTTGATCAAACAAGTCATCTATCCTCGGAAGAGGGTATCTGTTCTTGATTGTCACTGAGTTCAAGGTACGATAATCAACACATAACCTGGATGTACCATCATTCTTTTTTACAAGAAGCATCGGGGCTCCCCAAGGCGATCCACTAGCACGAATGAATCCCTTGGTTCTGAGTTCTTCAATCATCTTGTACAATATCTCCAACTCTGACGGCGCCATCCTGTAGACTCTCTCTGACACTGGGGCTGTCCCAGGAATCAAGTCTATAGTGAACTCGATCTCCCACTCCGGAGGCATACCTGGAAGCTCTTCTGGAAAAACATCTGGGAACTCATCCACTATCCTGGGCAACTGAACTGCTGCTACTGCCATCCGCAATATCGGAGGAGAAGGCTCAACCTCGCCTCGAGAGAAAGAAAACTCCGGTTCTCCTGGAATGCTAAAAACAACCCTTCCAATGTGGCAGTCTATCCTAGCATACTGGTTCCTCAACCAATCCATCCCTAGGACTACATCATAATCGGCCATCGGGAACTCTATCAATCTAGCGGGGAATTCTCTACCGCTAACTACGATTCGATACGAGGAAAACACCCTATCTACACCCACAAGTCCGTGACCAGTAAGTATATTGAGCCTTACAGATAATGACTCGGGCTCCAGTCCTATCCGTGTCGCGAATCGTACAAACATAAATGAATGCGATGCACCAGAATCAAATAAAGCTGAAGCTGGAAAGGAGTTGATGAGAATAGTACCTGCCACTACCTCTCCTGGTGCCAATCCTTCCTCCACGGTCATCACCATAGCCTGACCGTGCCCTCGGGGTGCTGGTCCCCTCTGCTGAAATCCTCGCTGCCTGCTCTGACTCTGGGCTTAGACTTGTGCATACTGCTGGGGGTTCTGCTGCTGGAACACTTGGGTCTGAGGCGGCAAGGGCCTCGGCAATGGATACTGCTGCTGCTGGACCGGAGCTGGTCCTCTCACCGAGGAGCTAGAAAGGTTGGACGATGATGAACCACCCCTATTCGGGCAGAATCCAACCC
The DNA here is from genome assembly GCA_029216955.1 of Iris pallida. Lineage (NCBI taxonomy): Eukaryota > Viridiplantae > Streptophyta > Magnoliopsida > Asparagales > Iridaceae > Iris > Iris pallida. Next base: position 16,400,343 of record JANAVB010032220.1, read on the forward strand.
TATGGTCTGGTGCTCCACAAGCCAGACACAATCCTTGTGCCCTGCGACATTCTGTCACCACATGGCCTAGCTTCCCACAATGAGAACAGCCCACTGCGGAAGATTGTTTCTGCTTCTGCTGCTGAGGGTACGTCGGTGTTGAATGCTGAACCGACGTTACTGAGGCCGCTCGCCTCGGAGCTCCAATAGTCAAAGCCCTGGCTGCCGGGGCCGGTGTTGAAGACTGATTCATCTGGCCGTGAGATCTCTTCCGACCTCCGGCCCTATCCACAATCCTCTGGGAGGTATACTCATGCCTCCGGGCTGCTCTCAAGACTGCATCAAAAGTCTGATGCTCAAACTGCTCAACTGCCAACAAGATCTCCAGGTGAAGTCCCTGCTGGAACCGCTGGGCTCTATCATACTCGGTTGCCACCAAAGTGGGAGCAAACCGACTGAGTCTGGAAAACTCGGCCGCATATCCATCGACCGTCCTGCCTCCTTACTTCAGATTGGTAAATCTCGTCTGCAGATCATACCGAGCCACGGCATCGAAATACTTGGTCTGGAACCTCTCTCTGAATACTGCCCAAGCAATGGATGCTGCTAATCCAACGGCCTGTGCTGCCCACCAGCTGCGAGCAAGATCTAACAACTGCAGGCGCACAACGGCCACCTTCTCGTTCTCTGGGGTCCTGGCTGCTTCTAGAATCACCTCTGTGTCCTGAAGCCATGCATCTGCTGCGATAGCATCTTCACTACCGTCGAAGAATGGAGGGTTCAAGCGCTTGAAGCTGTTGGCCGCACTGTTACCCTGATGACCACCCCGGGTCAAAGCATCCGTCACTGCCTGGTGCAAGGCATCTCCACGCCGGTCTTGGGAAGCTATCAAGGTACTGACGAGTCCTACCAAAGTGCCGTCATCATGTTCCACAGGTTGAACTGGCTGGACTGGTGGCTCTCCGCCAGAAGGCACAACTCTGGAGGCTACTCCGGAATGCTGGGCTTGATCTCCTGGTTGCTGCTGGTCCGCGGGAGGTGCTCCACCTTGCTGGTCGGTAGGACCACGAACAATGCCGCTGAAGAAGATGACATAGGGAACAATAAGGAAGGACCAGGACAGATCAATGATACAAGCATATGATCAGGACAAGAATCCAGGGATTCAGAAGATACGTGCAGAGATCAAGGACGAATACTGATTGAGACATCTATTCGGTAAACCCTCACATATCTTGATTTACAAGACCTGCATTGGCCACCACTTAAACCATGTTACGCCCCAGAACCAGAATACTGGAGAGCGGGGGCAGACATAGCCAGCTACGTATATGAAATGGAATCCATCTCGCTATACGGTCACGGCTGTCTAGATACATGAGGGTTTATCTACAAGCCAACAGTCTCTTAAGGTCATGAACAAGCCTAGTGTCTCAATCACAAGCAAGTAAGTAAAAGTCACAAGATGTATGATCATTAAATATACAATAGTAAGGCGTCCCAAACATTACATATTCAGTTGATCATGAAGCTAGTCATTACAAAATGTTAGGACTGGCAAGAGTTTAGTCATACATGATCAACCCTAGGATCTGTTAATCATGTTACAGCCCGTAGGAAGACAGTAAGTAAAAGAGCAATCGAGCTAAACAGGTGCTCGTCGGCTAAACGCCTCAAAAGAATATTTTTACAAGGGAGTGGGAGAGCAAAATAAAACCCACTCGTTGCCGGAATTCCTTCTAGTGTTCATCATCTGGCAGAAAGGTCGGTAGATCCTCTGGAGCTGCTCCGAAATCTGGCCACACAAAACCAGCTGGGCCAGACCCCAGAAAGAGCAAGTGCCACAAAGGAGGCTTCACTTAAGAACTAAAACCAGCAATCAGCACAAGATATAAATAAAAGTAAGAACTGGAAATAAAGAAAATACACCAGGATGATATACGACGAGATAACCATGGAACTATTCAGATAACCAGGTTATAACCCGTGAACCAAACAAGGATCGGGGTTGTAACCCTTCGTCTGAACAGAACTTGGAATTCTCACCCTTTATCGGTAAAATAAATACAAGCATTCTGGTCATGCAGCAATCTGGAACAGGATCAGGGCAAGACTAGACTGGTTAGATTCCATCCAATCATTCTACGGCCAAGCAAGAATTACGGCTTGATACTTTAACTAACTAGAGTTGTCACAAGCCTAATTACTAACAAGATGCAGCGAGATTATTCCACAGCCACAAGCCCTGCAGACCATCCAGGTTACCCAGGTCGAAAGATTAAGGTTGAATTCAGGTGGGTACATCGTCCAGAAAACGAATGTACCCTTAGATAGCTTGAAGGGTGCAACACATGACAGTGTGCTGGAAATGTGCCATACTCGACGGCAGGCTACAGATCCCAGGCGCGCCCAGGTAACGGGATTGCCTGTAGCTGGGAAATCTCTTCATGACTACTGTGTTATTCTAGTTATTAGCCTTACTCCATTTTAGTGGGTGCTCCTGACCGTGGTACTCAGGAGTCCCATCCTAGATATGATGCAAGACAGGACTGGTTTATTTATACAAGCACAATCATCCACGGTGTCCAGGTTATTATACAGGTCATATTATGTCAAGTAGCCGTCGCAACAGCTTATCAAGATATAACATGTCAGGTTATCAGGTCAAGTGTACTAGTCAGGAGTGCGCCACGACGGGCCACTATCAGGTCATGTCAGGTTACTCATGTCAGGAGTGCACCACTACGGGTCACTATCGTGTCAGGCTCAGTTATCCTTTCCAAACATATTACATAAATTCGTGATTATCAAGTTCATGACAAAAGGCGTAAGGATATAAAATGGGCATAAAATATCTAATAAAATATCAATATACATGGCTATAGAAGAGCCAAGCTTAAGGAAAATAAAACCAAATCTGACATGCTGACATAAGACCAAGTCAGCCAAAGGCCATACGCTCAGTAAAAAAGTCATACGCTCAGTGCAAGTCATGCGCTCAGTGCAAGTACTCCATACGCCTCAAAAGGCAGCGTATGAGGTCCATACGACTCCTTGTCACCCAAGTGAGCGTATGCAAGACATACGCTTCCAAAAGGCAGCGTATGGTCTCCATACGACTCCTCATCAAGGCAGCGTATGAGCTCCATACGACTCCTCATCAAGGCAGCGTATAAACTCCATACGACTCCTTGTCACCCAAGTGAGCGTATGCAAGACATACGCTCCCAAAAGGCAGCGTATGGACTCCATACGACTCCTTGTCACCCAAGTGAGCGTATGCAAGACATACGCTCCCAAAAGGCAGCGTATAGATCGGACTGCGCTGCGCTAAAGAGCGCGTGCAGCTCAGTGGCGCAAGCTAAAAAGCTCGCGTACACTGCTCACTGTCTTCTCCAAATCAGCAAGAACTCCATGGGTTGAACCCAAAGCTTCAAAAGTCCATAACTTGGTCAAAATAAGTCCAAATCCGACTTTGCAAAGTTCTATCTTGGGTGAAATTCAATTCTCTCCAATATAAGAACATCAAAACCCATAAAAATACAACTTAAATAGATCAAAACCATGCAAAACCAAAAATAAAAGAAACTTAGATCTAGAACAATGGAGACTCCAAATCACAAAATGTCAAGTTCTAATGTTGATCACCATGGCCTAATCTAGCTAATGGACAAATAAAGAGTGGTTCTCAAGTGGTGGCAAGGTGCACTTGCCTAAGGGGTGTTGGTGTTGTGTGGAGGAAGGAAGAAGAAGAAGATGAAGAAATAAATGAGAGAGTTATGAGGAGAGAGAAAGGTAGGTGGAGATAATAAAGAGGGTGGTTGTGGTGGAAATGAGGGAGGAGCATAGGCTAAGGTGTTCCAATGTAAAATAAACCAAACCAAACCAATCATACTCCACAAAATAAAACCAAGCCGAGCCAATACTCAAAATACGAGAAAACCCCAAAACTCCGCAAGTTGAGAAAAATAAAAATTCATGCCAAAATCCAATTACGAGTATAATTATAAAATACGAAAAACGGGGGTGACAACTCTACCCACCTTAAAAGAATTTCGTCCTCGGAATTAAATCAAGAGGCTAGAGGAGCAATGGCAAGCTATACTAATCACATGCAAGCTATAACTAGGCAGACAATCATTCATTCAAGTAAGGAATCGAAGGCATGAGGCATAAGAAAGACATTATACCTCACGAGTCAAACAAGTCGGGATATCGCGATCGGATATCATCCTCATGCTTCCACGTTGACTCCCCCAAAGAGTGATGACCCCAAGCAACTCGGACTAACTTGATAGTCTTGTTCTTGAGGATCTTCTCTCTCCGGTCCAAAATAGACACGGGCCTCTCCTCATACGAAAGGTTGGTACCAACAACCAATTCCGAATGATCCAGGATGTGGCTCGGGTCCTGGATATACCGTCATAATTGGGATACATGGAACACGTCATGCACCTCGCTTAGCGACGGTGGAAGAGCGAGACGATACGATACATCTTCTACTCGCTCCAGAATATCAAACGGTCCTATATACCTAGGACTAAGCTTGCCCCGTACGCCGAAACAAATGACGCCACGGTTAGGCAAAATCCTCAGGAATACATGATCGCCGACCGAAAACTCGAGAGGGCGCCGATGAGAATCGGCCCAATGGCGATGGCGATCTTGGGCAACTCAAAGATGATCTCTGACTCGCCTGACCACTTCAACTGTCTGGGCAATCATTTTTGGACCGAGCATCTGTCTCTCTCCAACATCATCCCAGGCTAGCGGGGATCTGCACTTCCTACCATACAGTGCCTCGAACGGTGCCATCTGGATACTGGCCTGGAAACTGTTATTGTACGAGAATTTCACCAGGTACAAGTGATCTTCCCATGAACCACCGAAGTCAAGTGTGCAAGACCGTAACATGTCTTCAAGCGTCTGGATCGTGCGCTCCGACTGACCATCTGTCTGCGGGTGATATGCTGAACTGAACTGGAGATGAGTTCCCAAACTCTCTTGCAAGCTACGCCAAAAGTGCGACGTAAATCTTGAATCTCGGTCCGAGGTGATACTGACTGGCACACCGTACAATCTGACAATCTGCCTGAGGTACATCTCTGCTAACTGAGCCGTCGACTGACCAACCCTGAATAGAAGAAAGTGAGCCACTTTCGTGAGCATGTCAACTATAACCCAGATAGCATCTCTACCAGCTGGGGATCTAGGTAGTCCAGTCACAAAATCCATGGTCACATGCTCCCACTTCCATTCTAGAATCGACAAGGACTGAAAAAGTCCTGCTGGCCTCTGATGTTCAGCCTTAACTTGTTGGCAAACCAAACACCGAGAGACAAACCGAACTATCTCCCGCTTCATGCCATTCCACCAGAAATGATGCCGAATATTACGGTACATCTTCGTACTGCCGGAATGGATGGAATACTGTGAACTGTGCGCTTCTGACATGATCTTCTGCCGGATATCTCCGCTGGGTACACAAAGACGCTTACCATGTCGAAGTGTACCATCCTCATGAATGCATAACTCTGGTCTTCGTCCTGCCTCATACTCTGCTCTGAGTCGCTGAAGCTTGGAATCTGCCGACTGCGCCATCCGGATCCTCTCGACTATAGTGGATTGAACTTGCATACTGGCCATCAAGGCCACACTGGAAGGGAGAACAACTTTAATATCCATCTTCTGAAGATCTGCTAACAGCTCTGGTTGCGCTGTTAGAAAATAAACTCTCGCTCTCCTGCTCAATGCATCCGCAACAACATTGGCCTTCCCAGGATGATACTGCAGGTTGACATCATAATCCACAAGAAGCTCCAGCCACCTTCTCTGATGCATGTTAAGATCCTTCTGGGTGAAAACATACTTCAGGCTCTTATGGTCGGTGAAAATCTCCACCCTGTCTCCATACAAGTAGTGCCTCCATAACTTAAGTGCAAACACCACTGCTGCCAGCTCCAAGTCATAGGTTGGGTAATTCCTCTCATGATTACGAAGTTGTCATGACGCATAAGCTATTACCTTCCCATGCTGCATCAGAACACATCCTAAACCTCTGTCTGAAGCATCACAGTACACTGAGAATCCTCCGGTCCCATATGGAAGCGTGAGAATAGGAGCAGTTATCAGGCCTCGCTTTAACTGCTCAAAAGAACTCTGACACTCTGCTGTCCAAGCAAACTGCGCATCCTTGCGGGTCAACTGGGTCAATGGTGCTGATATCCGAGCAAAGACTGAAACAAATCGCCGGTAATAGCCGGCCAATCCAAGAAAACTACGAACCTCTGCAACTGTGCTGGGCACTGGCCATGACTCAATAGCCACAATCTTCTGGGGATCCACTTCTACTCCTCCTCTGGTGATGATATGACCCAAGTACGAAATACGATCGAGCCAGAACTCGTATTTACTGAACTTGGCATATAACTGGTGCTCCCTGAGAGTCTGAAGAACTACACGAAGATGCTGCTCATGCTCCGCCTCACTCTTGCTGTAGACCAGGATGTCATCCAAGAACACGATCACAAACTGATCCAAGTAAGGCATGAAGATGCGATTCATGAGGTCCATGAATACTGCCGGTGCATTGGTTGCTCCAAAAGGCATAACAAGGAACTCCCAATGCCCATATCTCGATCTAAAAGCTGTCTTCGGGATGTCCTGCTCTCTGACTCTGATCTGGTGATATCCTGAGCGTAAGTCAATCTTCGAGAATACTGATGCCCCCTTGAGTTGATCAAACAAGTCATCTATCCTCGGGAGAGGGTATCTGTTCTTGATTGTCACTGAGTTCAAGGTACGGTAATCAACACATAACCTAGACGTACCATCCTTCTTTTTCACAAGAAGCATCGGGGCTCCCCAAGGCGATCCACTTGCACGAATGAATCCCTTGGTTCTAAGCTCTTCAATCATCTTGTACAAGATCTCCAACTCTGATGGCGCCATCCTGTAGACTCTTTCTGACACTGGGGCTGTCCCAGGAATCAAGTCTATAGTGAACTCGATCTCCCGCTCCGGAGGCATACCTGGAAGCTCTTCTGAAAAAATATCTGGGAACTCATCCACTATCCTGGGCAACTGAACTGCTGCTACTGCCATCCGCAATATCGGAGGAGAAGGCTCAACCTCGCCTCGAGAGAAAGAAAACTCCAACTCTTCTGGAATGCTAAAAACAACCCTACCAATATGGCAGTCTATCCTAGCATACTGGTTCCTCAACCAATCCATCCCTAAGACCACATCATAATCGGCCATCGGGAACTCTATCAATCTAGCGGGGAACTCCCTACCGCTAACTACGATCCGACACGAGGAAAACACTCTATCTACTCCCACAAGTCCGTTACCAGTAAGTATATTGAGCCTTACCGATAATGACTCAGGCTCCAATCCTATCCGTGTCGCGAATCGTGTAGACATAAATGAATGCGATGCACCAGAATCAAATAAAGCTGAAGCTGGAAAGGAGTTGACGAGAATAGTACCTGCCACTACCTCCCCTGGTGCCAATCCTTCCTCCACGGTCATCACCATAGCCTGACCGTGCCCTCGGGGTGCTGGTCCCCTCTGCTGAATTCCTCGCTGCCTATTCTGACTCAAGGCCTGGGCTTGCGCATACTGCTGGGGGCTCTGCTACTGAAATGCCTGGGACTGAGGCGGCAAGGGCCTCGTCAATGGATACTGCTGCTGTTGGACCGGTGCTGGTCCTCTCACCGAGGAGCTAGAAAGGTTGAACGATGATGAACCACCCCTATTTGGGCAGGATCCAATCCTATGGTCTGGTGCTCCACAAGCCAGACACAATCCCTGTGCCCTGCGACATTCTGTCACCACATGGCCTGGCTTCCCACAATGAGAACAACCCACTGCGGAAGATTGCTTCTGCTTCTGCTGCTGAGGGTGTGTCGGAGTTGAATGCTGAACCGACGTTACTGAGGCCGCTCGCCTCGGAGCTCCAATAGTCAAAGCCCTGGCTGCCGGGGCCGGTGTTGAAGACTGATTCATCTGGCCGTGAGATCTCTTCCGACCTCCGGCCCTATCCACAATCCTCTGGGAGGTATACTCATGCCTCCGGGCTGCTCTCAAGACTGCATCAAAAGTCTGATGCTCAAACTGCTCAACTGCCAACAAGATCTCCAGGTGAAGTCCCTGCTGGAACCGCTGGGCTCTATCATACTCGGTTGCCACCAAAGTGGGAGCAAACCGACTGAGTCTGGAAAACTCGGCCGCATATCCATCGACCGTCCTGCCTCCTTACTTCAGATTGGTAAATCTCGTCTGCAGATCATACCGAGCCACGGCATCGAAATACTTGGTCTGGAACCTCTCTCTGAATACTGCCCAAGCAATGGATGCTGCTAATCCAACGGCCTGTGCTGCCCACCAGCTGCGAGCAAGATCTAACAACTGCAGGCGCACAACGGCCACCTTCTCGTTCTCTGGGGTCCTGGCTGCTTCTAGAATCACCTCTGTGTCCTGAAGCCATGCATCTGCTGCGATAGCATCTTCACTACCGTCGAAGAATGGAGGGTTCAAGCGCTTGAAGCTGTTGGCCGCACTGTTACCCTGATGACCACCCCGGGTCAAAGCATCCGTCACTGCCTGGTGCAAGGCATCTCCACGCCGGTCTTGGGAAGCTATCAAGGTACTGACGAGTCCTACCAAAGTGCCGTCATCATGTTCCACAGGTTGAACTGGCTGGACTGGTGGCTCTCCGCCAGAAGGCACAACTCTGGAGGCTACTCCGGAATGCTGGGCTTGATCTCCTGGTTGCTGCTGGTCCGCGGGAGGTGCTCCACCTTGCTGGTCGGTAGGACCACGAACAATGCCGCTGAAGAAGATGACATAGGGAACAATAAGGAAGGACCAGGACAGATCAATGATACAAGCATATGATCAGGACAAGAATCCAGGGATTCAGAAGATACGTGCAGAGATCAAGGACGAATACTGATTGAGACATCTATTCGGTAAACCCTCACATATCTTGATTTACAAGACCTGCATTGGCCACCACTTAAACCATGTTACGCCCCAGAACCAGAATACTGGAGAGCGGGGGCAGACATAGCCAGCTACGTATATGAAATGGAATCCATTTCGCTATACGGTCACGGCTGTCTAGATACATGAGGGTTTATCTACAAGCCAACAGTCTCTTAAGGTCATGAACAAGCCTAGTGTCTCAATCACAAGCAAGTAAGTAAAAGTCACAAGATGTATGATCATTAAATATACAATAGTAAGGCGTCCCAAACATTACATATTCAGTTGATCATGAAGCTAGTCATTACAAAATGTTAGGACTGGCAAGAGTTTAGTCATACATGATCAACCCTAGGATCTGTTAATCATGTTACAGCCCGTAGGAAGACAGTAAGTAAAAGTGCAATCGAGCTAAACAGGTGCTCGTCGGCTAAACGCCTCAAAAGAATATTTTTACAAGGGAGTGGGAGAGCAAAATAAAACCCACTCGTTGCCGGAATTCCTTCTAGTGTTCATCATCTGGCAGAAAGGTCGGTAGATCCTCTGGAGCTGCTCCGAAATCTGGCCACACAAAACCAGCTGGGCCAGACCCCAGAAAGAGCAAGTGCCACAAAGGAGGCTTCACTTAAGAACTAAAACCAGCAATCAGCACAAGATATAAATAAAAGTAAGAACTGGAAATAAAGAAAATACACCAGGATGATATACGACGAGATAACCATGGAACTATTCAGATAACCAGGTTATAACCCGTGAACCAAACAAGGATCGGGGTTGTAACCCTTCGTCTGAACAGAACTTGGAATTCTCACCCTTTATCGGTAAAATAAATACAAGCATTCTGGTCATGCAGCAATCTGGAACAGGATCAGGGCAAGACTAGACTGGTTAGATTCCATCCAATCATTCTACGGCCAAGCAAGAATTACGGCTTGATACTTTAACTAACTAGAGTTGTCACAAGCCTAATTACTAACAAGATGCAGCGAGATTATTCTACAGCCACAAGCCCTGCAGACCATCCAGGTTACCCAGGTCGAAAGATTAAGGTTGAATTCAGGTGGGTATATCGTCCAGAAAACGAATGTACCCTTAGATAGCTTGAAGGGTGCAACACATGACAGTGTGCTGGAAATGTGCCATACTCGACGGCAGGCTACAGATCCCAGGCGCGCCCAGGTAACGGGATTGCCTGTAGCTGGGAAATCTCTTCATGACTACTGTGTTATTCTAGTTATTAGCCTTACTCCATTTTAGTGGGTGCTCCTGACCGTGGTACTCAGGAGTCCCATCCTAGACATGATGCAAGACAGGACTGGTTTATTTATACAAGCACAATCATCCACGGTGTCCAGGTTATTATACAGGTCATATTATGTCAAGTAGCCGTCGCAACAGCTTATCAAGATATAACATGTCAGGTTATCAGGTCAAGTGTACTAGTCAGGAGTGCGCCACGACGGGCCACTATCAGGTCATGTCAGGTTACTCATGTCAGGAGTGCACCACTACGGGTCACTATCGTGTCAGGCTCAGTTATCCTTTCCAAACATATTACATAAATTCGTGATTATCAAGTTCATGACAAAAGGCGTAAGGATATAAAATGGGCATAAAATATCTAATAAAATATCAATATACATGGCTATAGAAGAGCCAAGCTTAAGGAAAATAAAACCAAATCTGACATGCTGACATAAGACCAAGTCAGCCAAAGGCCATACGCTCAGTAAAAAAGTCATACGCTCAGTGCAAGTCATGCGCTCAGTGCAAGTACTCCATACGCCTCAAAAGGCAGCGTATGAGGTCCATACGACTCCTTGTCACCCAAGTGAGCGTATGCAAGACATACGCTTCCAAAAGGCAGCGTATGGTCTCCATACGACTCCTCATCAAGGCAGCGTATGAGCTCCATACGACTCCTCATCAAGGCAGCGTATAAACTCCATACGACTCCTTGTCACCCAAGTGAGCGTATGCAAGACATACGCTCCCAAAAGGCAGCGTATGGACTCCATACGACTCCTTGTCACCCAAGTGAGCGTATGCAAGACATACGCTCCCAAAAGGCAGCGTATGGACTCCATACGACTCCTTGTCACCCAAGTGAGCGTATGCAAGACATACGCTCCCAAAAGGCAGCGTATGGATCGGACTGCGCTGCGCTAAAGAGCGCGCGCAGCTCAGTGGCGAAAGCTAAAAAGCTCGCGTACACTGCTCACTGTCTTCTCCAAATCAGCAAGAACTCCGTGGGTTGAACCCAAAGCTTCAAAAGTCCATAACTTGGTCAAAATAAGTCCAAATCCGACTTTGCAAAGTTCTATCTTGGGTGAAATTCAATTCTCTCCAACATAAGAACATCAAAACCCATAAAAATACAACTTAAATAGATCAAAACCATGCAAAATCGAAAATAGAAGAAACTTAGATCTAGAACAATGGAGACTCCAAATCATAAAATGTCAAGTTCTAATGTTGATCACCATGGCCTAATCTAGCTAATGGACAAATAAAGAGTGGTTCTCAAGTGGTGGCAAGGTGCACTTGCCTAAGGGGTGTTGGTGTTGTGTGGAGGAAGGAAGAAGAAGAAGATGAAGAAATAAATAAGAGAGTTATGAGGAGAGAGAAAGGTAGGTGGAGATAATAAAGAGGGTGGTTGTGGTGGAAATAAGGGAGGAGCATAGGCTAAGGTGTTCCAATGTAAAATAAACCAAACCAAACCAATCCTACTCCACAAAATAAAACCAAGCCTTGCCAACTAAAACCGAGCCGAGCCAAAACTCAAAATACGAGAAAACCCCAAAACTCCGCAAGTTGAGAAAAATAAAAATTCATGCCAAAATCCAATTACGAGTATAATTACGAAATACGGAAAACGGGGGTGACAACTATGGCGACGGATATTCCGCCAGTAATCTGTCACCATGTCGACGGATGAGCGACGGAGTCGCGACAACATATCCGTCGCCAATGTTCTGAAAATGTTAAGCATTTCCAGAACAATATCGACGGATTATCCATCAGGGATCCATCGCTAAGCCGTCCTTTGTTAGCGACGGCGTTCGACGGAATAGCGACGGAACGATACCCTTTGATACACTGTTACAACGGTTTACCGACGGACTATCCGTCGCTAGCGTCCACACAATTCAGTACGTAATACTTGAATTCGACGAAAGATCGTCGGAAAGTCGTCGCTAATGCAACGAATTACGACGACGAAAAGCCGTCGCTATTCCGTCGCTTGACGACTACTTAGCGACGGATCGTTATTAGCGACGAACTATTTACCGACGGAATGTTTTGGTCAATTTCCGTCAGTGATCCGTCGCTAATACTATTTACCGACGGATGGGCGACGGAGGGAGCCGTCGCTAAATTGCCATATTTGGTAGTGTGAGCCTAGCAAGATTTCTATAATCACTGACGTTGTTGCAATGATTGCGCAGGTCACTGCTGTAGAGGCTGTCTCTGACTGGTGGATAGACACTGGTGCCACCTACCATGTCTGCTCAAACAAGGAGTGGTTCACCACCCACACGCCAACTTCTGAAGTTGTTATGGTGGCGAACCAAGCACAAGCTGAAGTGCTCGGGATCGGGACGGTGGTTTTGAAGCTGACTTCGGAAAAGTCTCTGACGTTTTAGGGTGTGAAGTATGTACATGCTCTCGTAAAGAATCTGATCTCGGGAGGCCTACTCTGCAACGCATGCCTCAGGATGGACATCAATGATGGTCATATGGTAATGTCCATAAAGGGAACATACTTCGGTAAAGCTTTTTATATCGAAGAAATGTTTAAAATTCAGCTTGTAAATCAGTCCAAAGTTGTTAATGCAATCACTCATTCTGTTTATAGTCTTGAGTTGTGGCATAATAGGCTAGGACATATTCATTGTAAATGAATAAACAGAATGTCTAGTCTAGGACTTATCTCCAAATGTGGGAGTAAGGTAGAGAAATATGAAGTTTGTGCTCAAACGAAGATCACAAGGAAACCCTTTCACTACAAAAAAGTGTTCTTTTGGGTCAACAAAAAACCATTCTAAAAAGAGCTTTTACCTTCCTAAATATTATTTGGGACGGCAGTTGGGACGGATTCAAACGATGCTATTAGGGTGGCGTGGCAAAAGCTTAAGGGACGTATATTGCCGTCCTAATTAACGTTAAAGGACAGAAAAATTGACTGTCTCAAAAGGTTGTGAAACTCTATTTTTGTGTGACGATTGGTCTTATCGTCCAAAAAATTAGATATTTGTAACGAATATTATCCGTCCTAATAATTTAGGCAAATGTCCCAAAAGAATATAGTTCACTTTTAGTACAGAACAATAGATCTGTCCCAAAAATTTATAACAGTTGTTCCAGTTCTCATAGAATTATTGATTCCCTGCTGTGCATACAAAATATACACTCAAAATACATATATAACAAAAACCATATATAACTATTTAAGCAAAAATGCATATTGTATTCTCTGAAAGGCATTAACAAAAAAAAGTTTTCATAAAACATCATTACAGTCCATATCACATTGTTTACAAAATGAACACAAAGCATCTTACATCATTTAGATGTCCTCCCATGTTTCACAAAATGAACTTAAAATTGGAGAAATCATTAATTGTTCTCTCCATCATTTACAAAAAAAAGTCTAAAACTTTTCACATCATTAAGCATTATCTACCAAAACGAACCCAAAATGATTTTCCCTTAAGTGGTATCTCCCACCTTTTGTAAAATTAGGCAAAACTCATTTGAAGGACCTACAAAAAAAAGTAAGAAAACTAGTTATAATTCAAAGTGATGTTATAATTTTCGCTCAAAAAGATTTATCTAAGTAATGTAGAAATAACTCAAACAACCAATATTGTTAGAAAATTTTGGAACAAATCATTACCAAATATGTCGACACCAAGCGTGATATAAAGTGGAATAAAGAATTCATCAACAAATTGAATAAACTATCATATGACTACAACATGAAACAAACTACACTGCAATATTGATTAGAATATCAAAGTTAGCATATAAAGCGAGGATGTAGATAACGTTTTGGCAAACTGCTTAAGAAATGGCAAAGTTGTGCCATTTTTTTCAAAAAAATATTCGATATCTAGCTTTGAAGAACAACACAACAAGCACAACACATCAAAGAGTAGCAACATGAATATACTAGTAACTAATGAAGGTCTATTCCCTGAATGAAAAGTGTCAATGGCTCGAGGTTTATAAATCCAGAATAGCACAGGGTATACAGCCATATACATAAGAATCTAAGGTATCACACGTTTATTCCTTATCCACTAAAATTCCAATAGAGCAAACTTAACCCTGATGCCAACATATATATCTTCACCAAAAGTGATATGATTTTGTATAAGTGCTATTCCGTACTTGGGTAGAATGTTCATGAACTAAACAAATTACAGACCTCTAACTTGTAACACCATGTGAAGAATCTCTCTATGTAATAGTTTTGGTCAACCACCACTAAACATGTTAATAAAAAGTGTTCCAAATCATGTATGGATCGCTTTAAGCTCTATAACCGACATCATTATGATGGGGAGAAGACTTGGCTGATTATGATTTATAAAGACTAATTCAGCAGAAAACTTTCAAACTCATAAGTATGGAAGGATCACAAATGGTATCAGCATATATTCTGATACCACCAAGTGAGCTAACAATATGGAGTACCATTGGTTAAAGCATATCACTGAAGCTATAGCTACACAAAGGCCCCATCAATATATAAAAATCCAAGGGATGAGAAAAGCACTATGTGAATAACTTATTAGAGGCTGCTTCTACTTTATTTTTGTCACGACCCACACCCACTGTGAGGGTACGAGAGCGTAACAACGCCCAGCCTACGCCGTAGTGTCGACGGTAGAACGCTGTTCTAGGTCATGAACTATAACTAACATAATATGAATGCTCTCTATATGGAGGCCAACACAGAGGTACAACTCAATCACAATCTAGAGATAGAATATGGCACGATGAAATAGATAAGAGAATCCTCAACCGAGGTACAACAGAAATGAAATACAAGTCTCAATATCTCTACAATATACAAACTCTGAACCAAGAACAACAACTAAACATAAAAGGAAAAACAGTCTAAACTATCTATACTAAGCAAGGTATCGTCCTCAGCAGCTGCCTGAACCTCTCCTGGGGTCCAGGTCGCGAGTGTCAACTAGGCAAACTCCAAGTAAGGGTGCAGGGTTCCTCATCATCCTCTGTAAAATTTTCAACAGGTCCAGTCAGGACGGGAGCGAGCACAGTACATCTCAACAGTTTATAGCAGGTTAGAAAATATAATCATGCAGTAAAGTAAGATATAGATACTGAAGGAAATGTAGTATGTAAACAGAGAGAGAGAACTGTAATAGAAATATCTACTATAAGTAGAGAGCTACCAGTGACTAGTGATTTAGAGTACAAAGTCGACATGTGAACGGCTTGATTTGTACATGGCTATACTAAAGAGGCGTACATGGCTATTCTACTTTGGAAATTGTTCACATGGCTATTTCTACTCCCCCGTACCCCCAACTAATACACAAGGATCCAAACAGGTTATGTTATGATTCTATGTAACAGCCCCCGAAGGGTGGTAGACCCCGAAGGTGATAAGCCCCCGAAGGTGATAGACCCCGAAGGTGATAGACCCCGAAGGTGATACATAGTAGTCCCATAAATGGGGATTCTGATAGACCCAATAAATGAGATAAGGATTCAGAGAAGACTCTATGATCATATGGGTATATGTCACAAGTGATCAAAGAACCAAAAAAGCATATGATACGCCATGTAAGTGAAACGCACAGAACATAGAGTACCCGATGCTCCCTAAAGGGATAATATCTCAAGAAAGGATCCGTATAGTACTAATCCGTGTGACCAACGTGACAGTATCAAGTAAAGTAATTTAATGCAAAAAATAATTCTAAGCAGGATATGAAATGATCAGAGAATGTACTCGCCTCGTATCCGAATGTCTGAAGTAAATGTACTGTCCGAGATGAGGTACCTGACTCCTAGTTAGAGCAACACATGTCAAGATGTATACAGAGGGTGATATATGAAATGTACAATGCATCTGCATGCTGTCTAGGTCAAACTAAACCAAGTCAACTCTGGTAAACTATACTAGCCAAACTAGGTCAACCTAACCTAGACAAGTCTTACTAAGCCTAACCAAGACTATTCTAGCAAGCACACATCCAATCTAGGCTATACAAGCCAACTGCACACCTATACTAGCCTCAACCCACACACAAGCAATGAGCCATAGGCATACACCCCTAGTCATTATCATGCCTATATACCAAACACATTCTACATAACACATATTAACACATATATCAATTAATTTAATACACACATATTATAATATATAGGGTACCTATTTATACATATATTGTCTATATAAATACATTACACAATATGTATACATGGAGAGTTAGGAAGGGATGTGGTGGTGGCAATGTGTATGTGTGTGGGCATGATATAGTGCAATGTGTGTGTGTACATGAGGGTAGGCATTTGATTTATGGGAAAAACTAACATGTGTGCCTACATTACTTAGTAAATCCTAAGAACAGGATTATGAAGTCTAATCAACCATTTGAAACTTACACTCATACATCTAAACCCAACCTAAATGAACTAACAAAACTCAATTAACTAAGCTACCCATATACACATATTATATCTCAATACATTATATATACATATGTAAAGAGAGGGGGCACATGAATTCAAATGTGTGTGGGTGGGTGAACTGTCAACAGACAGTGGCATGTGTACAATGTGAAAACTGGAATTAGTATATACATTACAATGTGAAGCAGGAAGGGAATTCAGTTAGAAGAAAGGGAAACCAATCAGTTTACAGTTAACAGTTGAGCCAAAACCAACTTCATTCAACCATGCACAACACAACTAATACAAGGTATGAGAATTAAACTTAAAATCAGTTTTAAAGGAATGAATCAATACCAGTTTTCACATTGAAACTACCATGAAATCCTTAGTTTTTGACAGGAAAATAATAGAGTGTGTATGTGAATGAGTGAATGTGATTTGTGTGTACATACAGTTCACTCCTATGTGTCAATCTCAGTTTTTGAGTGAAGAAGGAAAATTCAGTTTTCCATTACAAACTTAATCTCAGGTTTCAGAAATATTACTGTCAAAACAACCAAGTTCATCAACTCATATTTCAGTTCATAAAGGAAGGAACAATCAATGTACTACCTTAAGAAAATCTGGAATTAAACTCAAGTTTAGGCATATAGTTCAATGGCTGCTAATAAATGAACTAATTGGTAGTAAAGGAGATGGAATTAACTTAGTGATAATTAGAAACTGAACCTGCGTATCAGTCCAGTTCTACACAGTCCATACCATATGTCCAAAATCCCATTATCTTAATGCAAACAACCTTAACTTGAAAATCAATTTAACATGAACTAATACATGTGTTCAGGAATTTAAAATAGCAATAAATCATCAATTTAAATCAGTTCAAATGGTATTAACTAGAACTCAGATTTGAATGGAAGGGAAACCATTCCTCACTGTCAATTCAATTAGAAGGAAGATAGGAAATCAATAACTCAGCTAACAGTGACTACTTAGAGAATTCAGTTAACAGTGCTAAGGCTAATGCCCCGTGTGTGTGTTAGAGTGTAGGGTGTGTCAAGTGGCACATGCTTGTGTGTTTAGGGAAAACAGGGAGTTACTTCTCTAATTCAATACCATTCCCAATAAAACTAATGCCCAAAAACTCATTCTCAGGTCAGTATTCAAAATGAAAGGAAATCAGTTAATTTCAGGTAAATGGGAATGTAATAACAGTTAGCTAACCAACCTAATATGAATTCCAACCATTCACACAACCAATGCAACATGTAAAAACTGGAATTTATCTCAACTCAAAAACACATAACTCAGTCCAAAACAATACTCAGTTTTGACAGATTTTGAAACCAACACACTATCAAAAAAATCCCATTTTCAATTCGAAAGCCCATATTTGAATTTAAATACCTAGCTAACATGAAGTGCAACATGTGGAGACATTTTAATCATTAAGAACATCATAAAAGATAGGATTTAACAGTTAAGGAAGTCCTAAGAACCCAGTATCAAAATCGGGTATCAGACGTAGTTCAAAACCCCCATTCGAAACAAATATTCACCAATAGAACCTAATTTAATGTGTAACCTAAAGTAACAGAGATTATACACATATATGTGATCTAATTAACAATTTAAAGTTGCTAATTAACATTCAAAATAAACCAAACAGAGAACAACACACAGTGCACTGATATGTGTACAGACTGCATCGTGCTGCGATGCAGTCGCCTCGTGGACACGACACGTGACACCTCATGCCACGTGGCACGTCCACGTGTACGCCTAGCATAGGGCTACACGTGTGTCACCCTGCACCGTGTCCACAAGTGTTGTGTCAAGAGAAAATAGTGGGTATCAGTGTCGATTTCTCGGCTGATACTGTGTAGTATAAACCCCGTGCGGCCTCGTTTTCGTGTCCGACACGAAACGAGGTGTCATAAAACCTTAGGAGAGTATGCGCAGACACTGCCCCAGTGTCTATGCCAAATTTGGCGTGTCCTAGAGTCGTGTACAGGGCGCACGAGACGCATAGTAGCAGGGAAGCCAACCGCGCTCGCGCGCGTGTGGGCACAGCGTGTTCGTGTCCTAAATACGATACGACACCACATGAAAACGTGTTCAGAACACAAGATTCACACAAGCAAGACCAAAACCTAATTTCCTATTAAAACACTATTTGAAAATTCGAACGAAATGTCCTTTGGGACATTTCGTCGAACACCTACGACCAAGGCCTGATACGTGTCCGATGTGGACACGTATTAGACACGAACCCTAACAATGCCTATACTAACAGGGAGAGGGCACCTAGGGCTTCCTAACCATGGAAAGAAATTGAGATTTGGTGGAGGGAATAGAAAGTTACCTAGGTGTGTTCCTTCACAAGGAAAAGCCCCAAAAGTGAGATCTCCTCAAGCTAACCAATGGCTCCAAATTGTATCAATCCTGAGAATAGCCTCCACCAACAGTAGGGGGACACTAATTAGGTTACAATAGAAGAATTTTCATGAAAATGGATTAATATTGAATAAACTATGAAGGATTTTCAATAGAGAGCAAACCTTTCCTTAGAAAAAAATGGAGGGATGAATAAAGAGGAGGCACAAACTTTGAGAGGGATTTTATAGCAGGGGGGGAGGAATCCCTAGGCTGGTCAAAATGCTAGGGTTAGGGTTTTGGGATGAATCTAATGGCTCTCATTCCATCTAGCCTATTCAATGGCCTAGAATCTAGGTTTCACACATGACTTAAATGCAACCTAGTTAACTCTAACTATCATGACTAAATCAAAACTAATCAATACTAACCATCACTAACCATGGCTAGCTAAGTCTAGGTATGACTAATATAGGTTAGGGCTAAACATAACACAAGACAATTGATTAAAATAATATTTAAATCATACCATTCTAAATAATCATTTTAAATTCCAAAATAATATATATTAAATTCAAATATTTCAAAAATGACAAAAATACCCTTAAACAAAAAATGATAAATGAAATACCCTAATCACATGGCTAGGCTCTAGGGTAGACAGTCTCTACGGTTTCACTAGCAAAACACCAAAGTCATAAGTCATGAATTTAAATAGTTTAAAATAATTTAAAAATCACTAAAAATCATAATATGAAATAAATATCATTAAATAAAAATTATAATTATAAAATTTTAAAATTATCCTCATCTGGAAAATAGGGTGTTACAATCCTACCCACCTTATAAAAATTTCGTCCTCGAAATTAAGATGATCGCACCCTTTTCTAGGCCGAACATAGACAAGGGTCAATCACTAGTCAATTTCCTCAACATCCTAGTACTTGGTCATCAGCTAGTCAACTTCTTAGAACTTTTACCTATGCTTGTAGGGTGTAAAAATTATGACACGCTGACATAAGACTCAGTCCAAGCCATACGCTCAAAGCCATACGCTCAGTCTAAGCCATACGCTCAAGGCTATACGCTCAGTCAAGGCCATACGCTCATCTAAAGGCCGTACGCTCAGTGAATATTTTATTATTTTCTGAGATGACAGCACAACATGTATTTAATAAAGGATGAATCTGACACTTCGTCTTTCGTGCAAAGACAGCTGTCCAATGGAGACTAGCCGTCGTATAGGTTTTCGAAGATTCGGTTTTGTCTTTTACGAAGACAGCTCAGCATCTCTCATAAATGTAAAAGCCATCATTACTGTCAGTTTTGACAGTCTGTCAGCCATCATATTCGCAGTCACGACGCTCGAGAAAATTTTGTCAGTTATTGGAAGATATGGCGTATCAAAGAAGATTGATGATGGCCACGTGTCTACTTATTCAAACATGCCACGTGTCTACTTATTCAAACATACAACTCCTTCCAACTAAGTGAGCGTATGGATCTCATACGACTCCTGCCAACTAAGTGAGCGTATGGATTCCATACGACTCGTTGCCAACCAAGTGAGCGTATGGATTCCATACGACTCCTTGTCAAGTGAGCGTATAGTTTCCATACGACTCCCTGTCAATAATGTGAGCGTATCAGCTTTATATGGTTCTACGCTGTCCAAGTCAGCGTATGCAAGACATGTGCCTTCAAAAGCTAGCGTATGACTCTTCTTCTAAAGCAGCGTATCACAGCAGTTGTGTCCAGGATAATTTTCAACGTGCAGTTAACACACGTTCTCACGTGTCCTGTAATCAGTTATCCACTTCTTCAGAATTTATGCAACGTGGCATTTATGCCATCAATCTCTCCTGAATATGCTCCACTACTTTCAACCGCACGCTAATGTGTCTCCATCAGAATTTGCCACGCGTCCCTGCAGTTATGCACACGTCAAGTAACTACCTGAGCGTATGCTTAAGGACAGTTATCCTGAACTCTATAAAAGAGAGTTTCTTCATCTTCATCAGACACTACAGTCAATTTCAGAGAGAACAGAGAGATTGCCCAGTTGCTGTCCAAGTTCTTCAAAGTTCGAGTTTTCTTCATCGCATCGTCCAAGGGATAAAGTAATCGTCTTCTAGATTAGATTCCTACAGTTGTAATTTTCTCAGATATAAAATAAATAAAGTGAATTTATTTATGGAAAACAAATTGGCGACTCTGCTGGGAAAAGCTGTCTCCTCCAACGAGATAGCAACAACTCAATGCGATACTTCGTCGATCGGCTTGACGAAGAAGACGATGGTTGTACAATTCGACCAATCGGCTTATGAAGAAATGCTCAAGGCGAAGGAGGGCCGCACTGCTTCCTCCGCTCTTCCTGCTGCCAAGAAGAAGGGACGCTCTGTCTATGTCCCTAAGTCTTCTTCAACAGCCCGAGACGTTTCTGTCACTTCTCACGCTGACAAGAACACGTCTTCAACTTCAACTAAGCACACTTCGGCTTCTCTGAACATGGCAACAGTGGCTTCTCCTAGTCACGCTGACAAAGTTGGTTCTTTAACCAAGTCAGCGTGTACAAGGAAAACCATCTCTGGACATGTCAAAGTCCCTTCTCCCTCTACTCTTACGACAGCAGTCGGCTCTTTAGCCATTGATGACTCTGAGCGTATGGCATTTAAAGGGCAGCGTACGGCAAAGGCAGCGTACAAAAGCCAACATCAGGCAGCGTACGCTAAGCCAAAGCCAGCGTATGCTAATAAAAAGGCAGCGTATGACCAGAAGCCCAAACTAAAGTCAGCATATGCTAACAGATACAGTCCTTTGACTGTTTCTCAAAATCAAGCTGGGGGTTCTCTTCCACAGAACATACAAATGATTCCCCCTCAACTTGCACATCTTGTGCCAACCAAGGAGAAAGACTCTTTAGTCAACTCCTCTACTCCTAAGGTCTTTACCTCTGGAGTTAATTTGACTAGTACTCTTACTAGATCAAACAAAGGAAAACGCCTTTTGGCTAATTCCTCCAAAGATGGATTATTACCGACTCCCAGTCGGAATAATACCCATCTTCCTTCTCTCCAAATTTCTCGATCCGAGAAAGGCAAATTACAAGTATCCAAGACTGATATCAAAGTCAGATCTCCTACGGATCTTCGTAACAAGCTTAATCAGAATTGTCTCGATTCCACTGAGACAAGTATATTAGACCCTGATGCAGAATATGCCAAAAATTATGTGGCTCAAATTAATCGGTCTTTATACACTCAAGAACCGAGAAGACAGAAGAACAAAAGACAAGTTTCTACACAGAAACTATCTTCAAGTACTTCCCAATCTGTTCCTACAGATCTCCGGGAGTATTTGCAAAATAAACGGAGAATTGACACTCCATCAGGCTATGATATTGCTCATATTTTCCATGAAAAGCATGGTTGCAACTTCCAACCTCGAGTTGTAATTCAATGTTGTTGTTCACCAAAAAGACAATCTGTTTTCGAACGGATTCAGTATGAACCAATATTGGATGAAGATGAACCTCTTTATGCTTCTGTCAACATGACCTCCAGAAATATTGGGGGTAGCATACGGTCTGATGCTATAGCAGACTCTGAAGATGGCGTTTATCTCGGCACCCGATCCAGGACCGGAGCCTTGGCCAGGGTCTCTTCTTCTTCTCATCCAAGTGGTAATCCGGAGATCACAGAGGACTTCCTTGGAGAATCCAACTTTCCAGTATTGACTCCCGTAAATAGCCCCGGGAAAGATACTGATTCACACAGTGATGATTCAGAACAGACTGTTTCATCATCTATTCCTCGAATGATTACCACTTACATGGCAGAGGACAATCATGAACCTTCAACTAGCACCGAAGCTCATGAACAAAGGATTTCTTCCTTAGAACAACAGTTGCGAGCTATGGCAGATACGTTGAATGCTATGCACACTCTTATGCAAGCTCAGCATCAAACTCAGCAAGTCCAACATACAGCCCCTCCAGTTGTATTAAATACTCCTGTTGTTCCAAACCCGGAAC
Source organism: Iris pallida (assembly GCA_029216955.1). Classification (NCBI taxonomy): domain Eukaryota; kingdom Viridiplantae; phylum Streptophyta; class Magnoliopsida; order Asparagales; family Iridaceae; genus Iris; species Iris pallida. The sequence goes on from JANAVB010032220.1 coordinate 16,423,384, forward strand.
CCTCTACTATTCCGGGGGTACAATCTAATATTCCTGTACAACCCACTCCAAGTCAGTCTGGAGCTGGGGATGGTACATATGCTGCAGTCCCTCCTCCCAATTGTACTCAACAAGTTACAACTCCACAATCCTCCAGAATTGTTACTGAAGAGTTAAGAAATCTCCGAACTCAATTTGAGGCATTTAAACAGAAGGATGGTTTGCAAAGGTTAGGTATCAAACAACCTTACCCAATAGAATGGAAGCAGGTATCGTATCCACCAAAATACAAACCTCCGACCATCTCTTTCTTTGATGGGACAACCTTCCCTAGTCAGTTCATTAATCACTTTAAAGTAATGACTGATCAACTGCAACCAAGTGACGCCCTCCTTACTCGGGTGTTTGTTGGGTGTCTCAAAGGAACGGCTTATGAATGGTATAGAAGTCTCCCTGACGGGTGCATTACCTCATTTGCCGGTTTCAAGCAAATGTTTCGTGAACGATTCTATGAAGGGCTTAATGATATGACCATGTCAGCCCTCATAAGAATTAAACAGAAAAATAATGAAACCACCGAGGACTTCATTGAAAGATTCAGAAAAGAAGCCCTCAAAATGCCTCTCGGAACTCCCGATGCTGTTACCATCGACACTTGCAAGTCGAATCTCTTACCAATTATCAGCATGTGGACAGGGTCCACTCAGTTCCAAGATTGGCCTTCTTTCATCATCAGTGCCAAGGCTGCTGAAGTCAGTACTGAGACCTTCAAGGGTCTGGGGGTACAAATGGCTCCCAAAGAATCAAATCAGAGTGCTAGCAATAGTACTCGACCCAACAATCGTAAAGGGAAAGAAGCTCTTGAAGTCAATCTCCAAAGCAGTAGTCAAGAGGTAAAGACTACTCAAGCTACCCCAGCTCCAACAAATCAACAACAGAGACCTCCTCGACCGAAGGAAGAATATTCTTTCGACGTTGACGATGTTCAGGGTATCTTTGAATGCTTGCTCAAAGGTAACAAGATTCAATTGCCAGAAATCAAAAAGCCTGATGAAGCCAATAAGACAGATCATCCAAAATACTGTCCATATCATAGAATGCTGGGTCATATAATCCGGTCTTGCTATGTATTAAAAGGGAAGATTCAAGAGATGATTAAATCAGGAGCTGTGACACTGACACCCAAAGACAAGACAGTCACAGCAAATATAATTTCAATGCAGTTCGGTGACTTCCCTCCCTTAATGGTAGAAAGTAGGATTGTTCCTATCCCCAAAGCAACTCTCGAAGTTGTAAACATCCCACCAGCACAGAATGACGGGCTTGTTCCTGTCACAACTAAGAAGGGAGAGATCATGTGGATTCACCCGAATTTAATGACGAAGTTTGAAACGTCTTTCTCTTCTCCTCGGAAGATTCTCTCATCTAAAAAGAAGCTCGGGAAGACTAAGTCATGCAATGTGACTTCTAGTTTCACACCCAATTTTTATCTAACCTCTACTTTCATCTCGGCAGGAAATTCACTCCCTACGGAGATAAAATCTGTACCTCAATTTGAAGATAGGTACAAGCCTGCTTTTCATCTATACAGTTCACAATCTCGTGAATTGATGGCGCAGATGGGTTATGATCTAGCCACTGCTCCTGGTTTGAACTCAGGCAAAGGACTCCGAGCACCTTTAGCCATCACTATGAGGCATAATCAATCTCGTGTTGGCCTTGGTTTCTAGAATGAAGCTCTCATCAAACATAAAAGAACCAAGAGCAAGATAAAGAATTGCAACATGGTTTCCATAGACCCTGAACCAGAATCTGAAGTTGAAGTTCATACTGGAACTCGGTCAGGAAAAATATATTTGAAAGATTATGCTGAAATTCCTGAAGAAACTTCTGACGTCCCTCCGGTTACAGCTCCAACACCAGTCTCTACTGAAGAGCCTTTAAATATTCCTGTTGAGATAGTTCCTTCTAAACCAACAGCAGCTGACAAAGGCAAACAACAAGTCCGCTTCGACAAACCATTGAAGAAGTCATCTCCTACAGGACTTGAAAAGCCTTATAATTTTGATATATTGGCTCAACTAGCCAATACCCCAGCTAAATTATCAATCTTCGAGCTCTTACGCCTCTCTAAAGAGACTCGAGAAACTCTAAGTGAAGCCCTGCTGCAAGCAGAAACCTGTCTAACTCTTCTCAAGAAATTGGAAACAGAACCTGTTTCTTATTGCCATAATGTATTGGAATTTATTCCAAACATTACCTTTACGCAGGACGATATGCTGCTAGAAGATAATCGATATGACCGTTCTTTATATCATACAGGATATATTGATTCTATGAAGGTTGATCGTCTCCTGATTGATCCAGGATCTGCTCTCAGTATTATGCCAAAAGCTATGCTAGATGCACTGAAGATACCTGTACATAGTCTTTCCAGCACTATCACTACCATCTTGGGATTCAATCAAGGAAAGAGTGAGCCTTTGGGCAAGATTCGCCTCAAATTTCAAATAGGCGATCTTCGCACTAAAGTTACTTTTTACATCATCGACAATCATGGTTGCTCATACAATGCTCTATTGGGGAGACCATTCTTACATGAACATAATGTCGTTCCTTCGACTCTTCATCAGTGCTTCAAATATGTTGATGATAATGGAGAAGTTCAAAAGGAGGTTGCAGATCTCTATCCATTCAAAGGAGTTGAAGCTTACTTCAATGACGCACGCATATACAAAGATGAATACTCAAAAGTCTTACAAGCTATGGATAATGATGATGAGATAGCAAAAGTTGGCACTTTTGTTATTCCTGTAAAAGGGCGTATCACTCCTCCGCAGTCTGTTAAATCATCTGAAGAAGGTTCACTGATAATTCCTGTCAGTGGACGTACTACTTCATCACCTGCCCAGGCTCCACAAGGCTCACTGATAATTCCTGTCAGTGGACGTACTACTGTGTTGTCTTCCCAAGCTCCACAAGGCTCACTGATAATTCCTGTCAGTGGACGTACCACTCCCCCTCCACCTTCTCAGGCTAGACCAGATACTCTAGTCATTCCAGTCAGTGGACGTACGACTTATCCACGATCTTCTTCAAGGGAGCTCACCTCTTCTGAGCCTTTTGTTATCGATCTTAATCGAAACAAAACTTCTGATCGCTCTTCCTCCCCCCTTTTGTCATTAATTTGACTAAGTCTGATAAGGCTCAGCCTTCTGTTGTAAATACAGTATTTAATATTAATGAAGCATCTCCTTTGCAGTATATTGATGTCTGTAATCATGTACAAAGTTATTTATAATTGCTAGATAGCTTAGAGTCACTAACTATAGGGGTTGTTCAAACTCTTCATACAGACGTATCATTGGAATCCATACAAAAATTATACTTCATGGTCCCTGCTAGAAAGAAGGGAGAAAATCCAATCTTCTTTTATAAAGGATCCCAAAATCCTCCTAACTTGGAAGAAGATGACACAAACGACGATACTGGAAGGTTACAACTGCGTCGCTACAGTCAGCAATCTAAAAATATTATCAAGAATATGGGTTATGACTTTAGAACCAGTCTCAATAATGGAAAAGGAAGAAGAATGCCTGTTCGAATTCCTCCATTAAAATACGGAAGGACAAAATGTGGTTTAGGTTACATTGCTCCTACTTCCTTTATCAACATCGTCCATGAAGATTCACCATCCGATGAAGACGAACGATCTGAGCCTTCTGATTCCCTCTCTTGGGATTCTGACACGAGTATTGGCGATCTCCATCGCTCTATTTTATCCATCAATATGGTCTCTGTTGGTGGCCCGCAGGAAAATGATGAAGATGAGGATGATTTTGAAATATCATCCGAATCGGAACAATGGGCTCAAAGATTAGATAATCAATGGGAATTCAGGTTTGAGCAGAGGGAACCTCCTACTGAAGATAAACTGATCCAAATTGATGTTGGTGAAGAAGGGTCCCCTAAACCAATATTCATCAGCGAAAGTCTTTCAGAAACGGATAAACAAGACATGATTAAACTTATTCGTGATTATATCGATGTCTTTGCCTGGAGTTATGAGGATATGCCAGGACTAGATCCAAAGATTGTAATGCACAAACTCAATATCATGCCAAATGCTAAACCGGTCAAACAACAACAGCGACGATTTCGTCCAGACATCATGGATGCAATTGAAGCTGAAGTCAACAAGCTTATGGCTTCTGGATTTATTCGAGAGGAACAACATCCTGAATGGGTGGCTAACATCGTTCCTGTCCTTAAAAAGACTGGCAAGATCCGGGTCTGTATAGACTTTCGCGATCTCAATGTAGCTTGTCCTAAAGACGAGTTTCCTCTTCCAATTACAGATGTCATGATCGACAATACAAGTGGTTTCGAACGAATGTCATTCATGGATGGGTATTCGGGATACAACCAGATCAAAATGTTTCCAGTTGATGAAAAACACACTTCCTTCAGAACGCCGATCGGTACATACTGTTATACAGTGATGCCGTTTGGTCTCAAGAATGCAGGAGCAACATATCAGCGAGCAATGAACACTATATTCCGCGAACATCTCCGAAAAATAGTCGAATGCTATGTTGATGATATTGCGGTCAAAAGTCGATGAAAGGAGGATCATATCCAAGATTTGAAGACTATCTTTGATTTAATGCGTCAGCATCAACTTAAAATGAACCCTACTAAGTCCTTCCTGGGCGTCTCTAGTGGTAAATTTCTCGGCTTCGTCATTACCGCTAAAGGTATACACGTAGATCCCGAGAAGATCAAAGCCATTCAAGAGATGCGTCCTCCACGCACCTTAAAAGAGCTACGAGAATTTCAAGGAAGAATTGCTTATATCAGGAGATTCATTTCTAACTTATCAGGACGCTGCAGACCATTCAACAAACTTCTGAAGAAAGGTGTATCTTTCGTTTGGAACGAAGAATGTCAAAAAGCATTTAACGATATTAAATAGTATCTCATGAACCCTCCAGTTTTGGTACCTCCCGTCTCGGGAATACCATTCCTTCTATATGTTCGAGCCATGGATCATTCTCTTGGTGTATTACTTGCCCAAAAAAATAAAGATAGCCATGAACAGGCTATTTATTATCTCAGTCGCACAATGACAGGTGCTGAACCGCGTTATTCTCCAATCGAGAAAGAATGCTTAGCATTAATGTTTGTTGTTCAGAAAACGCGATATTATATTATCGGTCAAACGATTCACGTCATTTCTAGAGTGAATCCCATCAGGATTATGATGAAGAAACCTGGTATTCTCAACTCCAGACTAGCTAATTGGGGAATCTTGTTAGCTCAATACGATACGCATTATGTTCCTCAGAAGTCAGTTAAAGGACAGGCTCTTGCTGATTTTCTGGCTGCTCATGCGATTCCAGAAGATTCTAAATTATATGATGAGATTCCTGATGAAGTCTTGGATTCAATTCTAGTTTCTGAAGAAATTCCTACCTGGCATCTATTCTTTGATGGAGCATCTAGAATGGGTCCTAACGACGATATTGTCGCCGGAGTTGGGATTGTTCTTGTATCCCCAGAAGGACTAACTATTCAGAGGGCTTATTCTCTAGATCAATCATGTTCAAACAATGTAGCTGAATACAATGCATTGCTCATCGGCCTTCAACTTGCTAAACATCTAGATATTCAATATTTGGAAGTTTATGGAGACTCCAAGCTTATTGTCAATCAGATCAGAGGAACGTATGAAGTTCGTCATCAGGATTTGATACCTTATCATCGAGCAGCACTCTCTATAGCCTCATCTTTTGAAGGTTTTTTTATTGAACATGTTCGACGAGCCTATAATGCAGAAGCTGATGCTTTAGCTAATCTTGCTGCTGTATTAGCTATACCAATCAGACGTCAGCAAGTGATAGTGGTTTATAACCGAGAACTATTCTGTGTTGAGAATAATTTGGCCTTGGCTTTTCCCTATAAACCAGACAAAGATTTTCTCAACCTTAATGCTGGATTAAAGTTTGACAACATGTCCTCGTCTTCATCCGATTCTACTATGGAAAATGTCTTTTCTAATAAAATAGAAGCCATACCTGAAGACTGGAGACGCCCGTTTCTAGACTTTGTTTTGTATGATATACTTCCTGATAATCCAAGTGAAGCAGCGTCTATCCGGCGTCGATCTCTCAGATTCTATTATAATTATACGACGAAAACATTATATCGTCGGTCTTACGACGGTCTTCTCCTCCGATGCATTGCTGGTGAAGAAGCACAACAGATAGTCCGTGAAGCACATGATGGTGTTTGCGGAGCTCATCAACCAGGTCCTAAACTTCAAGATCGTATCCGACGTATGGGTTATTATTGGCCCACGATGGCGGCTGACGCTATTCAATATGCTCGGAAATGTAAAGCCTGCCAAATTTATGCAGACTTTATCCATCAACCGTCAGAGTTCTTACACCCAACAGCGGCATCATGGCCCTTTGAAGCTTGGGGCATGGACGTCATTGGTCCCATCAACCCACCATCATCAAGAGGACATTGATTTATTCTAGCAATAACTGATTACTTTTCCAAATGGGCTGAAGCAATCCCGTTATCTGAAGTTAAAACTTCTAGTGTTATCAACTTCGTCAAACATCATGTCATCTATCGATTTGGTGTTCCTCGGCGTATTATCCATGATAATGGACCACAGTTCGTCAGTCAGAAATTTACTCGATTCTGCGACGACTATCGAATCAATAACCTAACTTCTACAGCATATAATCCAGCAGCTAATGGATTGGCAGAAGCTTTCAATAAAACTATCATCAAACTCCTGAAAAAGTTCGTTTCTTCTAACAAACGCAACTGGAGCGAGAAGCTTGGTGAATGTTTATGGGCCTACCGCACCACAGTTCGCAATGCGACCGGGTGTACGCCTTTTTCTTTGGTATACGGGTGCGAAGCTATCCTTCCCCTCGAGATCCAGATTCCTTCTCTGAGAATCACAATCTCCAATGAACTTACAACGGAGAACAATGATCATCTTCGACTTCAAGAGCTAGAAGCTCTAGACGAAAAGCGATTGTACGCTCAACAAAATATCGAGCTGTATCAGGCCCGAATTTCAAAAGCTTTTAACCGGAAGGTGAAAGTCAGAGGATATCGAAAAGGAGAACTTGTTCTTACCGTCAGACGTCCGATGACTATGACACATATGAGCAAAGGCAAGTTCGACGCGAAATGGGAAGGCCCATTCGTCGTAAACAAAGTCTTCTCTAACGGAGCATATCAGCTTACCTCTATGGATGGTAAAGTCACGATGATGCCTATCAACGGCAAATTCTTAAAGAAATATTATGTATAAATATCGTTAATATATGATATTGTCATCAGCTGCGATTATTCCCCAGCAAATATAAAATCAGAGTTTATTCTTCCCCATAAAAAGTCGTCTCGATATCGTTATCCCCAGTAGAAATTGATATTCTACCACATATCATCTTCCCAGAGAATTTGATATTCTGTCTTATTAGATCCCCAGTAGATTTAATAAAGATCTCATATAGAAAATCACGTCCATATTACCTCTGAATTTTCTATCTCAGTATCATATTTTCTATTCTATGAAAATGATATCTAGTCTTTTGATTTCCGAGTCCAAAGATCATGGAAAATTGAGTTCAAAGATATCTTTATATCTGAATTCTGTTTTCTCTAATCAGTATTAAACTAAACTTTTTGGTTTAATATCATCTGATGAAATTACAAAATTCATTTGTATATTTTATTCTATTGAATATGTCATGTATTATTTACCTCTGAACATATTTTCTACAAAAACATCATACACAAACTCATGCCAGCGTGTCAGGACTTATTCTCACTTTAAAGTTTAAAGTAATTTCGAACTTTTGAAATTCATAAAGTTCGAAAACTTTGAAGGAGGTCTTGTAGGGTGTGAAAATTATGACACGCTGACATAAGACTCAGTCCAAGCCATACGCTCAGTCCAAGCCATACGCTCAAGGCTATACGCTCAGTCAAGGCCATACGCTCATCTAAAGGCCGTACGCTCAGTGAATATTTTATTATTTTCTGAGATGACAGCACAGCATGTATTTAATAAAGGATGAATCTGACACTTCGTCTTTCGTGCAAAGACAGCTGTCCAATGGAGACTAGCCGTCGTATAGGTTTTCGAAGAGTCAGTTTTGTCTTTTACGAAGACAGCTCAGCATCTCTCATCATTATTACTGTCAGTTTTGACAGTCTGTCAGCCATCATATCCGCAGTCACGACGCTCGAGAAGATTTTGTCAGTTATTGGAAGATATGGCGTATCAAAGAAGATTGATGAAGGCCACGTGTCTACTTATTCAAACATGCCACATGTCTACTTATTCAAACATACGACTCCTTCCAACTAAGTGAGTGTATGGATCTCATACGACTCCTGCCAACTAAGTGAGCGTATGGATTCCATACGACTCGTTGCCAACCAAGTGAGCGTATGGATTCCATACGACTCCTTGTCAAGTGAGCGTATAGTTTCCATACGACTCCCTGTCAATAATGTGAGCGTATCAGCTTTATATGGTTCTACGCTGTCCAAGTCAGCGTATGCAAGACATGTGCCTTCAAAAGCTAGCGTATGACTCTTCTTCTAAAGCAGCGTATCACAGCAGTTGTGTCCAGGATGATTTTCAACGTGCAGTTAACACACGTTCTCACGTGTCCTGTAATCAGTTATCCACTTCTTCAGAAGTTATACAACGTGGCATTCATGCCATCAATCTCTCCTGAATATGCTCCACTACTTTCAACCGCACGCTAATGTGTCTCCATCAGAATTTGCCACGCGTCCCTGCAGTTATGCACACGTCAAGTTACTACCTGAGCGTATGCTTAAGGACAGTTATCCTGAACTCTATAAAAGAGAGTTTCTTCATCTTCATCAGACACTACAGTCAATTTCAGAGAGAACAGAGAGATTGCCCAGTTGCTGTCCAAATTTTTCAAAGTTCGAGTTTTCTTTATCGCATCGTCCAAGGGATAAAGTAATCGTCTTCTAGATTATATTCCTACAGTTGTAATTTTCTCAGATACAAAATAAATAAAGTGAATTTATTTATGGAAAACAATGCTAGCTACCTAGTGTTGGCAACTAGGAATTAGCAAAGAAAACTCTATAATAGACTAGCTCTTAACTTCCAAATCCTATCAAGTCACCCATAACTAATTACCCACAAGCTAAGCACACCAATCCCAAATACCACATATATATATATATGCTCAAGAACAACAACCCATCACATATATCCTAAGTATATCATCTATATATATAGACCTCTTAGTCCTAGGTGAACTACAACTATGCTCAAGGGCAGGCTCTGGTCACTGGGTGCCTCACTGGAAGGGTAAAGGAAAACAATAATAAATCATCAAGGTTGTATGGCATACTAACATCCTATACGTAACTGGTTGATATTATAAATAACATGAGAGTCACCTTCACTGGGTTACTACTCTAACACCAATGCCAACTATCATCTCTAGGGTACAGACACTCTACAAGTCATCATATCATTATATTATGAAAGAACCACCTACTCAAAATACACTCTGTTAATCATATGTGTCTGCCCAAAATCGTGTTGTCCAGAGTCTTCATCATGCTAGTGAGCAAGGCTACGATAATCACGGAGTCCTTGACTAAGGTACGTACCTCTAGGTTCATGGTATTTAAAATTTTTGCATTGTCGCATGCTACGGCGAAAACCTTAAATTCCTATACCCGAGAAATACATCCAAAATCTGACTACGTGTCCTCACTATGCCAACTAATACGACTATCGAAGATTCTAGATCCCATGATTTAGGTGACCTAGCCCATATGATTTTCTCAGAATAAAAAAAACAACACAATAAAAGAGTAACATGACAAAATTAATCAATCAACAAGGAACAGATGGAATCGGATTTCAAGGAGTTGAAAAAAGACAATTTCGGGAATGGAGTTGAGAAGAACGAAACTTGCAGCAAGGTTTCCAATGGTCTGTGTATCCTCGACTGTCATGACGATAGCTCGACCTGCTAGTTTTCCCTGGTCTGCTGCTGATGCTGCATGAATCACCGCTACTGAGAGAAGTCAGAAATGACGGGAGAAAATCTCTGTGCAGATAGAGGTGCACCTCCAATGTAGCAGAAATGCCAACCTGAGTCGGCACAACAGGAGCTGCAGTCTCGAGGCCCTGATGAACAGGACGAGAGGTGGCCAGCCTCTCGATAGTATCCCCCGAACCGAAACGATAAGATCGTGTCTTCATAACCATCATGAAGACAGATCAAAACAAGAAGCAATCTCTGAGAATAAAGCGAAATTTCAAAGGAGATCAGTTTATATTCAAGAGAAACAACAAGCAGCAAATTTAGATAAAAGGGATATGATAAGGAGTTTTTCCTAATGTGATTGAGTACCTCCAAAAATAATCCTAATCCTACTGCAGGCTGTAGTGATACTCTAGTTCAAATACCACTACATAAACTCGACTTGTATAGGCCACCACTAAAAATGTGTCACGACCCGTACCCACTGTGAGGGTACGAGAGCATAACAACGCCCAGCCTACGCCGCAGTGTCGGCGGTAGAACGCTGTTCTAGGTTATGAACTATAACTAACATAATATGAATGCTCTCCATATGGAGGCCAACACAGAGGTACAACTCAATCACAATCTAGAGATAGAATATGGCACGATAAAATAGATAAGAGAATCTTTAACCGAGGTACAACATAAATGAAATACAAGTCTCAACATCTCTACAATATACAAACTCTGAACCAAGAACAACAACTAAACATAAAAGGGAAAACAGTCTAAACTATCTATACTAAGCAAGGTACCGTCCTCAGCAGCTGCCTGAACCTCCCCTGGGGTCCAGATCGCGAGTGTCAACTAGGCAAACTCCAAGTAAGGGTGCAGGATTCCTCATCATCCTCTGTAAAATTTTCAACAGGTCCAGTCAGGACGGGAGCGAGCACAGTACATTTCAATAGTTCATAGCAGGTTAGAAAATATAATCATGCAGTAAAGTAAGATATAGATACTGAAGAAAATGCAGTATGTAAATAGAGAGAGAGAACTGTAATAGAAATATCTACTATAAGTAGAGAGCTACCAGTGACTAGTGATTTAGAGTACAAAGTCGACATGTGAACGACTTAATTTGTACATGGCTATACTAAAGAAGCGTACACGGCTATTCTACTTTGGAAATTGTTCACATGGCTATTTCTACTCCCCCGTACCCCCAACTAATACACAAGGATCCAAACAGGTTATGTTATGATTCTATGTAACAGCCCCCGAAGGGTGGTAGACCCCGAAGGTGATAAGCCCCCGAAGGTGATAGACCCCGAAGGTGATAGACCCCGAAGGTGATACATAGTAGTCCCATAAATGGGGATTCTGATAGACCCAATAAATGGGATAAGGATTCAGAGAAGACTCTGTGATCATATGGGTATATGTCACAAGTGATCAAAGAACCAAAGAAGTATATGATACGCCATGTAAGTGAAACGCACAGAACATAGAGTACCCGATGCTCCCTGAAGAGATAACATCTCAAGAAAGGATCCGTATAGTACTAATCCGTGTGACCAACGTGACAGTATCAAGTAAAGTAATTTAATACAGAAAATAATTCTAAGCAGGATATGAAATGATCAGAGAATGTACTCGCCTCGTATCCGAATGTCTGAAGTAAATGTACTGTCCGAGATGAGGTACCTGACTCCTAGTTAGAGCAACACAAGTCAAGATGTATACAGAGGGTGATATATGAAATGTACAATACATCTGCATGCTGTCTAGATCAAACTAAACCAAGTCAACTCTGGTAAACTATACTAGCCAAACTAGGTCAACCTAACCTAGACAAGTCTTACCAAGCCTAACCAAGACTATTCTAGCAAGCACACATCCAATCTAGGCTATACAAGCCAACTGCACACCTATACTAGCCTCAACCCACACACAAGCAATGAGCCATAGGCATACACCCCTAGTCATTATCATGCCTATATACCAAACACATTCTACATAACACATATTAACACATATATCAATTAATTTAATACACACATATTATAATATATAGGGTACCTATTTATACATATATTGTCTATATAAATACATTACACAATATGTATACATGGAGAGTTAGGAAGGGATGTGGTGGTGGCAATGTGTATGTGTGTGGGCATGATATAGTGCAATGTGTGTGTGTGTACATGAGGGTAGGCATTTGATTTGTGGGAAAAACTAACATGTGTGCCTACATTACTTAGTAAATCCTAAGAACAGGATTATGAAGTCTAATCAACCATTTGAAACTTACACTCATACATCTAAACCCAACCTAAATGAACTAACAAAACTCAATTAACTAAGCTACCCATATACACATATTATATCTCAATATATTATATATACATATGTAAAGAGAGGGGGCACATGAATTCAAATGTGTGTGGATGGGTGAACTGTCAAGAGACAGTGGCATGTGTACAATATGAAAACTGGAATTAGTATATACATTACAATGTGAAGCAGGAAGGGAATTCAGTTAGAAGAAAGGGAAACCAATCAGTTTACAGTTAACAGTTGAGCCAAAACCAACTTCATTCAACCATGCACAACACAACTAATACAAGGTATGAGAATTAAACTTGAAATCAGTTTTAAAGGAATGAATCAATACCAGTTTTCACGTTGAAACTACCATGAAATCCTCAGTTTTTGACAGAAAAATAATAGAGTGTGTATGTGAATGAGTGAATGTGATTTGTGTGTACATACAGTTCACTCCTATGTGTCAATCTCAGTTTTTGAGTGAAGATGGAAAATTCAGTTTTCCATTACAAATTTAATCTCAGGTTTCAGAAATATTACCGTCAAAACAACCAAGTTCATCAACTCATATTTCAGTTCATAAAGGAAGGAACAATCAGTGTACTACCTTAAGAAAATTTGGAATTAAACTCAAGTTTAGGCATATAGTTCAATGGCTGCTAATAAATGAACTATTGGTAGTAAAGGAGATGGAATTAACTTAGTGATAATTAGAAACTGAACCTGCGTATCAGTCCAGTTCTACACAGTCCATACAATATGTCCAAAATCCTATTATCTTAATGCAAACAACCTTAACTTGAAAATCAATTTAACATGAACTAATACATGTGTTCAGGAATTTAAAATAGCAATAAATCATCAATTTAAATCAGTTCAAATGGTATTAACTAGAACTCAGATTTGAATGGAAGGGAAACCATTCCTCACTGTCAATTCAATTAGAAGGAAGATGGGAAATCAATAACTCAGCTAACAGTGACTACTTAGAGAATTCAGTTAACAGTGCTAAGGCTAATGCCCTGTGTGTGTGTTAGAGTGTAGGGTGTGTCAAGTGGCACATGCTTGTGTGTTTAGGGAAAACAGGGAGTTACTTCTCTAATTCAATACCATTCCCAACAAAACTAATGCCCAAAAACTCATTCTCAGGTCAGTATTCAAAATGAAAGGAAATCAGTTAATTTCAGGTAAATGGGAATGTAATAACAGTTAGCTAACCAACCTAATGTGAATTCCAACCATTCACACAACCAATGCTACATGTAAAAACTAGAATTTATCTCAACTCAAAAACACAGAACTCAGTCCAAAACAATACTCAGTTTTGACAGATTTTGAAACCAACACACTATCAAAAAAATCCTATTTTCAATTCGAAAGCCCATATTTGAATTTAAATACCTAGCTAACATGAAGTGCAACATGTGGAGACATTTTAATCAGTAAGAACATCATAAAAGATAGGATTTAACAGTTAAGGAAGTCCTAAGAACCCAGTATCAAAATCGGGTATCAGACGTAGTTCAAAACCCCCATTCGAAACAAATATTCACCATTAGAACCTAATTTAATGTGTAACCTAAAGTAACAGAGATTATACACATATATGTGATCTAATTAACAATTTAAAGTTGCTAATTAACATTTAAAATGAACCAAACAGAGAACAACACACAGTGCACTGATATGTGCACAGACTGCATCGTGCTGCGATGCAGTCGCCTCGTGGACACGACACGTGACACCTCATGCCACATGGCATGTCCACGTGTACGCCTAGCATAGGGCTACACGTGTGTCACCCTGCACCGTGTCCACAAGTGTTGTGTCAAGAGAAAACAGTGTGTATCAGTGTCGATTTCTCGGCTGATACTGTGTAGTATAAACCCCGTGCGGCCTCGTTTTCGTGTCCGACACGAAACGAGGTGTCATAAAACCTTAGGGGAGTATGCGCAGACACTGCCCCAGTGTCTATGCCAAATTTGGCGTGTCCTAGTGTCGTGTACAGGGCGCACGAGATGCATAGTAGCAGGGAAGCCAACCGCGCTCGCGCGCGTGTGGGCACAGCGTGTTCGTGTCCTAAATACGATACGACACCACATGAAAACGTGTTCAGAACACAAGATTCACACAAGCAAGACCAAAACCTAATTTCCTATTAAAACACTATTCGAAAATTCGAACGAAATGCCCTTTGGGGCATTTCGTCGAACACCTACGACCAAGGCCTGATACGTGTCCGATGTGGACACGTATTAGACACGAACCCTAACAATGCCTATACTAACAGGGAGAGGGCACCTAGGGCTTCCTAACCATGGAAAGAAATCGAGATTTGGTGGAGGGAATAGAAAGTTACCTAGGTGTGTTCCTTCACAAGGAAAAGCCCCAAAAGTGAGATCTCCTCAAGCTAACCAATGGCTCCAAATTGTATCAATCCTGAGAATAGCCTCCACCAACAGTAGGGGGACACTAATTAGGTTACAATAGAAGAAGTTTCAATGAAAATGGATTAATATTGAATAAACTATGAAGGATTTTCAATAGAGAGCAAACCTTTCCTTAGAAAAAAATGGAGGGATGAATAAAGAGGAGGCACAAACTTTGAGAGGGATTTTATAGCAGGGGGGAGGAATCCCTAGGCTGGTCATAATGCTAGGGTTAGGGTTTTGGGATGAATCTAATGGCTCTCATTCCATCTAGCCTATTCAATGGCCTAGAATCTAGGTTTCACACATGACTTAAATGCAACCTAGTTAACTCTAACTATCATGACTAAATCAAAACTAATCAATACTAACCATCACTAACCATGGCTAGCTAAGTCTAGGTATGACTAATATAGGTTAGGGCTAAACACAACACAAGACAATTGATTAAAATAATATTTAAATCACACCATTCTAAATAATCATTTTAAATTCCAAAATAATATATATTAAATTCAAATATTTCAAAAATGACAAAAATACCCTTAAACAAAAAAATGATAAATGAAATACCCTAATCACATGGCTAGGCTCTAGGGTAGACAGTCTCTACGGTTTCACTAGCAAAACACCAAAGTTATAAGTCATGAATTTAAATAGTTTAAAATAATTTAAAAGTCACTAAAAAATCATAATATGAAATAAATATCATTAAATAAAAATTATAATTATAAAATTTTAAAATTACCCTCATCTGGAAAACTGGGTGTTACAATTTTTATTTTTTGAAAGCATTTCAAAATTGTTTGATAACAATAACTTATTAAAAAATTAGTTTAATTTTGGGACCTCTTCACTTAAATGTTGTTTTGTATTTTTAGATTTTTGGTTTTGTAATCAGATTTCAGTTCTTTTGTTTATGATTTTGGAACAAAAATATGGATATAGGAGTTGGGTGAAGCTTACAAATAAATCTTTTGGGCAATACATACAAGGAGTAAAAGTCTATATAAAACAAGCGAGCAGGTTTGCCCCAAAGTACAATAGGTTTGTTTTATGTATTTTTAGGTTTTTGGTTCATATCAATTCTTAACATCAATCAGCAGTTGTACTATAGGTTTGTTTTATGGTTTAACTCTAGAATTTTCATTCTTGTTAATTTTATTTTGTGTTGCTTTGATATTATTTATTGCTTGAAACTGTCTGTTGTGTCTTGGATTATTATCGTTAATTGGAATATAATATTTGATAATGTTTGAGACTTTCATGTCATAATTTGGGAGCATACAACCTTAACCTATTGTAAGTTTTTGTTATATTTTTCTACTTAAAGCGACTTGTAGGATATTTTTTATCTTTTGCTTATGTCTAGAGTTACGAACATCTGCACGAATATAGGTATTACTACATGAATATATGCACTCTTATTGCTGACATAGAAGCCTAGATGCAAATATACATTAGTGAATAATGGGGCCTCTTACCAGCAAGCTAGGTGTTTGCCATTGATTGTAAAAGTACAGAACAGTTTTATGGGAGGACTGAACTTAGACTCATAATACAAACTCGCTTGTACAAAGAAAGCCTAGGGACGAAAGCCTAGGTACAGCAGACTAAGTACAATTGTTTATTTTAGATTCTGGGGGGTGACGATAGAGGCTCGGGAAGGTGACGGCAGCCCTGCCATACTCCTTGGACGATCGGTGTGCAGCCTTGGCTCCAGAAGATTTGCTTAGCGTTAAAAAAATGCTCTCTTTGCTCTCTCTCTGCTCTTCTTTCCAAGTACTCTGGTGCTCTCTCTGATCTCGAAAAGTGCTCCTGTGTGCGCCTCTCTCTATGTAAGTATCTGTCCCCTCCTTGCAAGGGAATGGCACCCTGCTATTTATATGAATGGGGTGTGATCATTAGGGTTGCAAATAATTGCTTTTTGGAGATGGTGGTGGCCTGTGGATTGGTCAATCTAGGCCATTCATTTTGGTTGTGAAGAATCTGGACCATCAAGTGTAGATTACACCAAATCTCATCAGCAATTAATACTGATTGAAATAAATCTTCCTCATAATGATCTTCTGATGTCTGCGAATAAATTTGATTTATTCTCCTGCCACATGTCCCAGATTATTGAGATTTGACCCAATCTCTGATTGCAATAAATCTGGAAGATTGATCGGCTTAGGACACGTGTCCTAGGAGCCACTGGAGGGATCTGAACCGTATGACGATTGAGCCGCATAAGAGTTGGGCCGCATAAGGTTCAGGCCACGTGTCAGGGCTGCTCGGGTAGTGGCCTTCCTTCAAACTTTTGAACCGCATGGAGGTGATCATTACGAGCCACATAAGGATTCATCCGCTTGAGCCACATAGAAATGGTCCACTCCAGCCGCATGGGAAGGCCTCCGTTTGAGCCGTATGAGACTATCTCGGCCTGAGCCGCATGGCACGGCTTCATTCTGAACCGTATGGGATGTCTTCGCTCGAGCCGCATATGATCGTCCATGTGGCAAGACCACATGTCATTTTATGGATCTCGGAGGATTTGTGTCAGAGATCTCTTTCTCTTCCCTAGGGGACTGTCATTATGACAGAGTCATAATTACCACTTTTGTGTCAGGGCTGTCACTTTTTCAGAGTTGTCAGCCGTCAAAGCAATTAATACAGCATGGGTCAAAGGGGAACAATATTACGCCACGTGTCTTTTGAGCCGCATAGGATGTCTTGAGCCGCATAGCCCCTCGTGCCGCATGAATCTGTGAGCCGCATGGGCTTCCTGAGCCGCATGGGGTTTCCTGGCCGCATAGATCCTTCTTTAATATTTTCCATGCTTCTACAAGACCCCCTTCAAAGTTTTTAATTTGCAAAATTGAAATACTTTGAATAAGAAGCATGGTCATATTCTTCTGGCCGCATATGAAGTCCTGGCCGTATGGATGTTTAAGCCGCATAGATAGTTCAGCCGCATAGATGGTTTAGCCGCAGGAGACTTTTCGGCCACGTCATCATTGCCACGTGTGCGGGCCTTTAATTGTCTCGAATTCGTTAACGCCGTCTTTAGGGGGAATTCCAAGGGTTGGCTCATTAAATCTTTTTAGATACTATGCCCTGGATGAATCTTGGAGACAAAATCCGAGGAGTCGGTTGCGCTTTCTACGAGGCGATTACTAGTCCACGTGTTTTCCCCTTCTCTCCTTCCTATAAATAAGAGAGATTAGAGAGAAAGAGAACTTCTTTATTTTCTCTCTTTCTGCAAACCTTCCCTATCCCGATCTTCATCTCTCTCTTCGATTTTAGCAGATGGCTCCCAAGAAAACTGTTGCAGCGAAGAAGGCAGCATCTTCGTCGAAGGGTAAGGCTTCTTCTACTTCGACTGCGACCGCTCTTCCGTCGGTCGTCGTCTCCAATGTTCATCCTGACGTTCACCCTCCCATTGTCGGTAAGGAGATTGTATGAGTTGGAGATTTAACTGCTATGGCTACGTTGCATACTTTATGCACGAGCCTTTATGAGTCGCATGTTCATCCCATGGCTGAGCTGCGAGCCGCATAAGAATATCCATTGTGTCCGCATATGCGCTTTACGGACGAAACCACATAAGCGACGCTGAGCTGCATGGACTTTCACTAAACCGAGCCGCATAAGTGTTCTTTAGAACCGTATGAGGTCTTGTTAAGTTAGAGCCGCATGAGGCCTCATTAAGTTGGGGCCGCATGGGTGCTTTTCCGAGCCGCATGGGACTTGAAAGCCCCCAACAATTTTTTTTATTCATCTTTTTAACTCACCCTTTTTCTGTCTTCTTCTCAGTAAATTTGCCGGTTAATGCGGCTGGAGAACTTCTGGTAGGGAGTGCCCAAGCTGCTCTGGGTTATAGGTATGACCATATTGTTCAGCATATGGCGGATCAGTTTCCAAGTGACGAACCCTTCGGCTAGACTAAATGCCATCAAGAATCAGTCTTTCCATTTTCTTAACGCTATGATGAACTCCGAAAAATTTGAAGGGGAATATTTGAAGCCTGCGTTCTTTTTTGGAGACGCCTTGACTGTGGAGAACAGTCACGTTCTGGAGGTGTCGGAGAATTGGAGTTTTGTCTCTAACGGGATGGCGATCCGCATCCCCCAAATGGAGCGACACTTCCCATTATCTTGGTTCAATATGCTCCCATTGGATCGGAAGATGGAGGAGACTTTAACCCCTACCCGAGGTGGGATATTTGTGGGAAACATCCATTATAACAACAGTCTGAAGTCAATGACAGCCGGCAAGGTACATACCAGCTGTTCTGTGACGGGATTGGTCCCCGGTACTTTCTTGAATGTGGCGGGCCCCAACTTCACATTTTCTACTGTCGATACTTTTATAAATCAACTTGCTCGAAAAGGCTCCTACCCAGTTGGCCGGTTGGTACTCCCCGGCTGGATACATCCTATTCCCTCATGGACCAATCTGTCTATGTAGATCTTGCAGAAGTACGAGGCCTTTTTGTGTGAGATCGGCCTTTACCATGCTATTCGAGGCACCGGTCATGGCTTATCCATAAACAAGAAGTTGTTCATGTCTCTGCTGGAGATGTATAACTGTCGTACGGGGACCTTCTATACACCCGTAGGGGAAATGGGACTTGCGCTTCATGAAATGCACGCAGTCTCCAAGCTCCCCTGGGGGGACGAAGCTTTTGAACTGTATACTCCCACTAATGAGGAATTCGAAGACTTGGAAAGACAGTATCCCGGCTTCGTGGCTCTCTACCAAGAGATATTGTGCCACTATAGCACCTGTCATCAGATAGCCCGAAAGGATAGCAACTCGGAAGGGAATGCTCCCCACACCAAGGACTGGGTGCACTATCTTTTTCCGATAGATGCCTGAGGTCAAGTTACCGCTCGTCGTCCTCGATCGCGGGAGGCGGTTAAAGACTTGGTATCGTCGGCTAAGAGAGTGGCCACTACCAGTGACAGATTCAGGAGTAAGACTGACACTTTTGGTTACTTTTACCAGGATACCCATGAGCTGTCAGAGAAGGCGCTCCTGGCAGGATTTTTGATGATATGGCTGCGAAATTATGTAGTCTCCGGAGGGGCTGGTTCTATTAAGAGAATCAGTCGTAACTTCATCCTCCCGGCGGTGAAGTTAGTTTTGCGAATCAGGCTAGCTCTCCTTCCGGCCATGGTATGCAGCATCCATCATGGACTTCGCACCTTCACATCTAAGATCATCGTTCGCAACGTGACCAAGGATTTTGAACGCACCGAGTTGCCCTGTCACTATTTGATGGGGTGGCTGCTGATGCATTATCCGTCTTTGATGAGACCAGGCTCTGAAGATGGCGTAACTGATGATGACGTATTTATCTTCCGTTACCGTGATGAGCCTTGGGAGTGTGAGACCATGCGGGCTTGCCGGATGGCCTTGGCGAGGGCGGATATGTATCATATTTTTGTATCCGTCCCTCGCTTTGCTGCGAAGGACATAGAGGCTGTACATCTTGACGGTATTGCGCCTCCTCAACTTCTGGATGGCCAGATGCTCCTGTGGCTGCGAAACATCCGCCCCGCACATCTGGTGTACCGTAACCGCAATACGGTTTTTCTGGAGCCTTATCTGCCCAGCAGGTTTGCCCGACAATTTTGATACAGCCAACTTTGCCTAGACAACCCCAGCTCCTGTCTGGGTTTTGAAGGTAGCCTTCTTGATGGTATCAGGGCTTAGCAATACTACGATACATTCCATACCCGTACCATTTTCTCGGTCCCTGCCATTAAGGCGTCAGTGGAGATCTTGTATATGGTGGCTTTATATCATGTCATGGCGAACAAACCTCCGGTCGGTTTTAACCCAGGTGCCAGTTTTATTGTTGGTACCGGCCTGGAGGAAGGATCTCAAGGTTCCAAGAAGAGAAAGACTAGAGTCGAAATGCCAGATTTGGATTCCGCTGCTGAGGGTGATGAAGACAACGAGTATGATAGAGATGACTCTATCCTTCCAGTGGCAGACGCAGAGGTGGATCAGTCACCCGTTGCGCCCGGCCCTACTCCGAAGCGTAGCAGGCAAGTTTCTCCTGCTGGCGGTGTTTCTCGTTCCCGGAAGCTGGTTGCGACTAGGCACTGCCCGCTAACCATAAGAGAAAGCGAAGAAGTCAACCCTGCATCAGAGGTAACCAAACTGCTCTTGATTCCTTCCTCCTTCTTTCCTTCTAGCTTCAATTTTAATCATCTTCGTTCCCTCTTTTAGGTGTCAGGAGAAGAAGAAGAGTTTTGAGATGCCGAGGTGGTGACCCAGGATGATGGGGACTCCTGTGAGCCTGTTCCTCTTCAAGATGATGCTGATCGATTTGTATCCCCTTTCGAGGTGGCGAGGACAGAGGACACGGCTGAGTTTAACTCGGGGATCGCGGGTGAGGGGACCATGCCAGTTGTGGATGAGCTGCAGCCTTCTTGCTCCTCCCCTGGTAAGATTAGCCGAATCTTAACCTGTGAAGAAGCCTATCTGCTCTATCATCACGTCCTTCGGGTCACGTCGATTGATTGTCATTCTGGGCTTACAGGTCTTGCCTCTCTAGTGCCGAGGATGGACATTATTGAGACAAACCCAGTCGAAGGGGCACTGGTGGAGAGGGGTGTACCCCCTCACCTTCCGGCTCATCTTAATGGGCCTTCTGGGGGATCGAGTTTAGCGGGCCAGGTATCACGGCAGTCGGGGCAACGAACGAAGGTCCTTGCGTCATCCTCTGCTCCCGCGGCCCTGAGAATAGACCTTTCTGTTTTACCGAGTGTCCAGGCTCTCCGGTCGGCGGAAGACGAGTTGGCCGCCATTTATGCATCGTTCTGCTCAGACTCTGCTCCTCTGGTGGCAAGCTCCAGCGTCACTCCTCCGATGTTGCCGTCCTCGCTTCCTCTAACGCCATCCTCTGCGGAAGTTTTGGACGATGCGTTACAGGACGTGGTTGCCAGTTTTCATCATCATTTGAAGAGGGGAATAGAAGATGCCGTGGAAAGAGGGACCTCCTTCACCTTGGCCCGGCAATGCACCCAGGGTCAAGTCGATATCCTTAGGAATCTTCCTGGTGATGCAGGGGTGGCCGCATTCCTGGAGACGAAATTGTTAGAGACTGATCGGCTGGTGGCCGAGCTCCGGGTATTGCGACAGGCTGATCTGTCTGCTATTATAAATAAGGAGCGGGGTTCCCTTATCGCCGTCATAGAGAGGACTAAAGCTGCTCGGGATAAAACCAGGTCGGTCATACTGAAGGACCTCAGCAGTTTTTCTGATCGGTATGATCAATTGAGTCACGCGAATGAAGACGTCACGGCCCGGGAGGAGACTGCCTCTCGTGAGATTATTGACACGCGGGAGCAGATTCTCGCGCTTCAGAGGAAGTTGACTTTCTTGGAGTCCGAACTTGAAGTTGCTCGTACTGACAGGGGGCTGATTGTTCGGGAGGCTGACAGGGTTAATCAAGCTTCAACTGACCTGGAGACTGCCCTGAAGAAGTTGGAAGACGACTGCCAGGCGCTCATGGATTTGGACGATGGGGAGCGATTATCCCGGGAGGCTGAGCGTCGGGCCCGACAGCGGATCGAGCGGGGGACCACCTCAGTGAGAAGCCGTCTCCTAGAATTGAGTAATGCCGAAATGTAGTTGGCTTTTCTTTCTTTTGTTTTGTTCCTGTTTTCTTTTTTGAGAGGGATGTGGTCCTAAAATATGTAATACTTTTTTCTTCCTTCAAATAAAGAGTACTTTCCATTCTACCCTTCATTTGCATTGCTTGTTGTACCTGTGATATGATAGTATTGTTTGCCCTGCACGGGGGACTTGTTTGTGGACTCGTCATCCATGGCATACCTTGGTTTTAGGTACGGATAACAAGTTTGATTAGGATACCTGGAACAGCCATGGCAAAGTGGTCATGGGTGCTCTTGGTATCGAGAAAAAGAATGCCGTAGAGCAGCTGGGCTCCCGGGGCATGATGAGGTGGTGGGCTTGTGCTAAGAAACTTAGCAGAGGATATTTGTGGGCCTACTATCCTTGGCGTACCTTGGCTTAGGATACGGATAATAGGATGAAAGGAAACCGACATATTTGCTCAGAGGTAATGAGGACATGGCAATCATGAGGGTTTTATCGTGGAATCTTCCTGCTCATAGGTAATGAGGACAAGGCAGGAGTGACTTCACGGAGGACATTTGTGGTCAACGGAGGACATTTGTGGTCAACGGAGGACATTTGTGGTCAACAGAGGACATTTGTGGTCAATAGAGGACATTTGTGGTCAATAGAGGACATTTGTGGACCTATTACCCTTGGCGTACTCCGGTTGTGGGTACAGATAATAGGTCGAAAGGGGATCATCATACTTACTCAGAGGTAATGAGGACATGGCAAGTATAAAGGTTTCTTCGACGGAGCCTTCCCATTCAGAGGTAATGAGGACATGACAGGAGTGGGCTCAATGAAGGAGGGTACATAGAACGACTCAGAGGTAATGAGGACATGGAAGTTCTATGTAAGGGGTGATTTGTTTTTGGCGGTAGTAGAACGACTCAGAGGTAATGAGGACATGGCCGTTTTGGAAATTTGTGGATCGATTACCCTTTTTGTGCACTGGGAGTGCGGGTATTAGATCATGAGGGAGGATCTCCTTCAAGAAGAAAGTTCAGAGGTATGATCGTACATGACTTGCTACCTGAAAGAGTGACCGAGATGTGAGTTCAGAGGTACCAGCGGGTACATGACCCGAGAATCTGGAGAATGGTGAGCGTGAATTCAGCGGTACCAGCGAGTACATGATTCAAAAATCTGGAGAATTATGAGGGCGAGTTCAGCGGTACCAGCGGGTACGTGACTCGAAATCTAGAAAATTGTCGTCTAGACATAGTATTTCTTTAGGAACTTGCTGTTGACGGGCAACATGAGCAAATCCCCATTCTGTTTTGCGAGGCGGTAAGCTCCGTTGGAGAATACGGTCTCAATGATAAATGAGCCTTCCCATTTTGGCTGGAACTTGCCGGCGGTCTTGTGAGTCATGACCATCGATCTCCAGACTTCCATAACGAGATCGCCCACCTGGAATGTCCTGATTTTGACCTTCTTGTTGAAGGCTCCAGAGATGCGTGCTTGGTATAGTTCGATCCTTTGCTGAGCTAGGAGGCGCTTTTCATCTAAGGCCTCTAACTCTTGTAGTCGACGTAGGTAGTTATCATCCGTCGTCAATTGATAAGTGAGGGCGACGCAAAGTGAGGGTATTTGAGTCTCTAATGGAAGAACTGCCTCACTCCCGTATACTAGAGAGAATGGTGTGTTCCCGGTAGCTGTTCGGACTGTAGTATGGTACGCCCATAAACACTCGCCGAGCTTCTCGTTCTAGTTCCGTTTGTTGGAGGAGATAAACTTCTTGAGGAGTTTGATGATTGTTTTGTTGAATGCCTCTGCCAACCCGTTCGCTGCCGGGTTGTACGATGTCGAAGCAATATTCTGAATACGGTGCTTATCGCAAATTCGATAGAAAGCGTGGCTTGCAAACTGCGGACCGTTATCATGGATGATCCTTCGGGGCAGTCCAAAGCGGTAGATGACGTGATGCTTAAGGAAGCTGATCACGTTTGAAGTCTTGACTTCTGCGAGTGGGACAGCTTCCGCCTATTTGGAGAAGTAATCAGTGATCGCAAGTATGAAGCAATGTCCTCGGAAGGAAGGTGGGGTGATTGGACCAATGATATCCATTCCCCATGCTTCGAATGGCCAGGACGCCACTGTCGGATGTAAAAATTCGGATGGTTGGTGAATAAAATTCGCGTGGACTTGGCAGGCTTTGCATTTTCTAGCATAATCTATCGTATCTGCCACCATTGTGGGCCAATAGTAGCCCATTCGGCGAAGACGGTCTTGCAATTTAGGACCGAGCTGGTGGGCCCCGCAAACACCGTCATGAGCTTCTCGTACGGCTTCTTTGGCTTCTGCGTTTGACAGACACCAAAGCAGTAATCCGTCGTAGGAGCAGCGATACAACATTTTCGTCTCTGTATCGTAGAAGAATATGAGAGAACGCCGTCTGATGGACGTGGCTTCCTTTGGGTTCTCGGGCAGGATATCGTAGACGATGAAGTCGATGAATGGTTGTCTCTAGTCTGGGGCATCATCGATCGCCTGGACGGAATTACTCACCACGAATTGCACATTGTTCTTGGGACAGACCAGTTCGTGGCCTATCACATCCACTGATTGGCGATCATAGTTCGAAACTGCTAGGGAAGCGACAAGACCAGCTAGGGCATCAGCTTCGATATTTCAGAGTCTGGGGACATGTTCGATGAAGAACCCCTCGAACGACAAGATGATGTCAATCGCTATTTGGTGATAAGGGATCATGTCTTCGTGGCGAACCTCGTATGAGCCCCGGATCTGATTGACGATTAGTTGGGAATCGCCGTACGCTTCAAGGTATTCTACCCCCAGCTCTCTTGTAAGTTGGAGGCCAGTGACCAGAGCGTTGTACTCGGCCACATTGTTAGAGCAGAGTTCTGTGAGGGAATAAGCACGGTTAATCACCAATCCGGAAGGGGAGACCAGCACCACCCCGACTCCGACGACGATGTTGCCTTTAGGTCCGGTCCTCGAAGCACCGTTGAAGAACATTCGCCATATATTATCGTGAGAGGTTGCATGCGAGTCGGCGACCTCATCTGGGATCTCTTCATATATTCTAGAGGACTCCGAGCCTGGGTGGGCTGCTAAGAAGTCTGCCAGGGCTTGACCTTTGACTGCCTTTTGTGGGACGAAGATCATATGATAAGGGGAAAGCAATATTGCCCATGTAGCGAGGCGAGAGCTGAGTGCCCCTGGTTTAGTCATAAGGACCCTGAGAGGGTTGACTCGTGAGATTACATGTATCGTTTGTCCAGTGACATAGTGCCGTGTTTTCTGAATGGCGAACACCAGGGCAAGGCATTCCTTCTCCACAGCGGTGTATCGGTGCTCTGGCCCAATCATCATTCGGCTGAGGTAATATATGGCTTGCTCATGGCATGCGTCGTTGTTTTGTGCCAACAGAGCCCCGAGGGAGTGTTCCATTGCTCGTATATAGAGCAGAAATGGTTTTCCAGAAACTGGGGCTACCAGGACTGGAGGTTTCGACAAATATTCTTTGATGCTGTCGAAGGCGCGCTGGCATTCTTCATCCCATACGAATGAGACGTCTTTCTTCATGAGATGGGTGAATGGTCGACATTGCCCGGAGAGGTTGGAAATGAACCTCCTGATGTAAGCTAGCCTCCCTTGAAGGCCTCTGAGTTCGCAGAGATTTCTCGGGGGATCCATCTCCATGGTTGCTTTCGTCTTCTCAGGATCTACATGGATACCCTGCGCAGTGATGATGAAGCCCAAGAACTTCCCGCTGGATACGCCCAGAAAGGACTTCGTAGGGTTCATTTTCAAATTGTGCACTCGCATTAGGTCGAATACCGTCCTTAGATCCTGCCGATGGTCTGTCTTGCAGCGACTCTTAACGGCTATATCGTCAACATAGCACTCCACTGTCTTGCGTAAGTGGTCTCTGAAGATGATGCTCATGGCTCTTTGATATGTGGCACCGGCATTCTTCAAACCGAAAGGCATGACTGTGTAGCAGTACGTGCCAATTAGTGTTCGGAATGATGTATGCTTTTCGTCGTCAGGAGACATTTTGATTTGGTTGTACCCCGAGAAGCCATCCATGAATGACATACGTTCGAAGCCGCAGGTATTGTCGATCATGATGTCTGTGATAGGAAGGGGAAATTCATCTTTGGGGCACGCCTCGTTCAGATTGCGGAAGTCGATACAGATTCGAATCTTCCCATTCTTCTTGAGGACGGGCACTATATTGGTGACCCAATCAGGATGTTGCTCCTCACGAATGAAGCCGCTGGCTATCAGTTTGTTGACTTCGGCTCGATCGCATTCATGATGCCTGGGCGGAAGCGTCGCTGTTGTTGCTTGACCGGCTCCGCATCTGGCCGAATGTTGAGTTTGTGAAGAGCGATGTCGGAATTTAACCCTGGCATGTCTTCATAGCTCCAGGCGAACACATCAATGTATTCTGTGACAAGTTCTAACAGCGACTCCCGCTCTTCCTCTGCTAGGCTTTTACTGACGAAAATTGGTTTTGGAGAAGATTCGCTGCCGAGGTCAACCTGTATGACTTCATCTTCAGTAGGATGTTCTCTCAGTTCGAACCATTTTTTCCATTGTGCATCCAATTGCTGGGCCCACGGCTCTAGCTCAAGGATCTCGGGAATGTCTTTGTCTTCTTCGTAAGCGTCGGTGAATGCCATGTTGACTGACAAGACTTGTCTGAACACGTCTTCGATACTGGTATCCGAGTCAGAAGTTGGTGACCCGGTTGAATGTGACTGCCAGTCGCATTCTTCATCTGAATTCTCAGGGGTCGTAGTAGGCGTTACATACCCTAACCCGCATCGAGTTTTGCTATAGTAGTCCCGTGGTTTGCCTGTCGGGACTGGCGGCTTCAAAGGTAATCGTCGCCCAGTGTCGTAGTTCAAACCTGGCATCGTCTCCAGATCATACCCCTATTTCTGCATGAGATATTTGGATTGGGGTCTATAGAGATATAGAGGCAGTCTTCCGGCATCTGACCCGAGGTCGGTTTCCTCTATGGTGAAGGGATACGGGTCGTTCTTCCGGCCGAAGATGATTGGATGGTCCCCTCCCTCGATTATTCGGTAAGCGTCTTCTACTGGAGTAAGCTGGATCGCGGTGTACACATTTGTCACCTGTATGTGTAGGTGAGTGCCTATACCGTGTTCTATAGCATACATTGTACATAGCTTATTGAGCTCGGTGTAGTTCAAAGATAACCCTTTATTGATGAAGTAAGGTATCTTTTCTAGGGGGATTATATCATCAGCGGAGGGAACATCAGTGTGGATAGCCACATACTTGGCTAGCTCCGGTTCCTCTTCGGCTACCCCCTGTGTCAATGAAGACTGAGAGGACGCCCTGGACAGCTTGATTGTCAGAGGTTCGGCTGATGGAGCAGAGCGTGGAGTTGTTGGCAGACTAGCGACCCCCAGTTTGGCACTTGATGTGGAGCGAGGAGTGGCTGGTTCGCTAGAAGTCACAGATCTTGCATCGGGGTGACGACCCTTCTTGGGAAGGCGTATCGTCAGTGGCCTATCGGAGGGATTGAGCTTCTCCGTTTGGGGTTGACCGACTCTCGGCAGTCTGATTGTTAGTGGCCCCGTTGTGGGTCTCGATACTTGGCCAAACCTTGGCAGCCGAATTATCATCTGCTCCTCCTGCGCCGAGAGGCTGATCGCGTCCTTCCGTAGAGTGGCAGTAAGGGGTGCGGACCTGCCCGGTTTGCGAGTTTGGAGGTGGATCGTCAGAGGTTCTTCTGATCCTGTAGCTGTCTCGGTATGAGCTTGTATATTTCCTTCATCAAGGTGCCTCTTTGACTTTTCGTATAGGCAGGAGTCTGAGTAGTAGGATTCGACCCCTTTGAAGGGATCGATATCAGCAAATTTTGTCCTCACGAAGTCGTATTTGTGGACATATTTGAAGCATTGGTGCAGTGTGGAAGGCACGATCATATAATCGTGTATCCAAGGGCGCCCCAAAAGGATGTTGTAAGAAGTGTCAACATCTATGACGTAGCAGGTGACTTCTGATTGGAGATCGCCGATCTGACACTTCAGACGAATCTTCCCAATCGGGTAGCTCCTGCCTGAATTAAAACCGCTGATGGCGGTGCTTGTTGGCGTCAGGCGATGCATCGGGATACGGAGATGATGTAGCAGACCTTTCGAAATGATGCTTATGGAAGACCCATGATCAATGTGCATCCGGTCCACCTTCACGTCCCCGATGTATCCCGTATAGTACAACGGACGATCATACAGATTGGTCTTGATGAGCATGTCTTGTGGAGTGAAGACAATGTTGGGCATCGCTCCTGTACAAGCGCTGTCCTGGAGATCCACAGGTGAGTCCTCCCCGGTGAGGTTGGATTGAGCCAGATAGGCATCGGCATTTTGGAGTGCTTCGCTTAATGCAATACGAACGTCCTTGGAGAGCCTTAGGAGTTCGTACAGTGACAACTTGGCCGGTGTGTTAGCCAATTGCGCTAAGATGTCGAAGTTGTAGGGCCTCTCCAGCCCCTGAGGTGTCTCTTTTCGGAGGGATTTGTCGAAGCGAGTCTCCTTCGGCCTAGGCTTGTCGGTCGTCGGAGGCTGATGAGGTGCTGGAGCGTCGGTGGTAGCTGGCGGATGATCATCAGTCGAGTTCTCAGCCACGGGTTGGGATTGTGCTCCAGATCGAGTAACGACAGCCGTGACTTCTTCCACATCTGCCGAGACGGTGTGGCAGGATCTTACTTTTCCACTCTTCTTCTTGTGAATAGAAGGCGGAGCGGACTGAGTCACTTCAGGTACTAGATCCGGGTGGACCCACATGATTTCCCTCCGTGATGTGGTGAGGGGCACTAAACCAGCAGCTTGATCCCGGGCAGGTGGAAGATTAGCAATCTCCATCGTCGCCAGAGGGATGGGTATAACACCGTCTTGAGTCTCTGTTGGAGGGAAGCTGCCAAATTGTACAGACACCATGTTGGCTGCTACGGTTACCTCCTCGAAATCGATGGCCAGAGCGTTTGAATCAATGAGGTTTTGGATGTATCGTTTTAGCTGGTAGCAGTCATGTGTAGCATGGTGAACGCAGCGGTGGTAATGACAGAACTTCGGGTTCTCCAGATCTGCTGGCCGAGGTTCCCGTCTTGGTGGAGGAAGCTGAATTCTGTCTCCTTGTATAAGCATGTCCAAGATGGGCTTGACGTGACCGTCTTCGAAGGAGTAAGTGATTTGCGGCCATTGTTTGTCTTTGGCTTTGGCTCAGGTTTTTGTGCCATGTCGGCCACCATAGCCTGCTTTCCTCTGCTGTCCCGATTATTGGAGGGGCTACCCCCATTATCGTTGTTGGGACGCTTGCCCTTGTTCTCTCCGTCCGAGATGTGCAATCCCAGTTGGCGAGCCTTCTTCAATCGTTCTTCGGTGCTTGTGGCGCTGATGATAAACGTCTTCCAATCCTTGAATTGACTTTCGCCCATCCAGAGACTGATTGTTGGAAGCAGCCTCTTTTGGCAAATTTTAATCAAAGAGAAATCTGGATTTCCAGAGGGCAACTTCATGGCGGTTTGGCGGAACCGCTCGATGTAGTTCCTTGTCAGCTCTTTCTCCCCTTGGACGACGTCCATGAGGGTGGACATGGTGATGTCCTGCCCTACTTCGTAGAATCTCTCCAAGAACATGCGCTTGAAGCCAGCGAAGGAGTGGATGCAGTTGTCTGGCAGGTTGCCGTACCAGTCGAAGGCGACTCCTTCCAATGCTCCAATGAAGAATCGCGTGAGGATAGCATCATTATGGGACAGATGGTCGGTGGTGACCTCGAAGTAAGTGATGTACCGACTTGCTGAGGTCTTGCCATCATACGGGTTGATATTGAACGACTTATATCTTGGTGGGAATGGAACATCCCTCCATTCAGCAGGGTATGGTTGGCGCATTCTTAGGGCTTGAGAGTTTTCTCGAGCGTGAAACATGGCTCGGAGCTCCTGGACCTCTCTTCTTACTTCTCGGGCCTCATCTGTCGTGGTAGGTACCGTTATTTCGGAAGGATTATTGCCCGGGTTTGGTACCGCTGAGTTTGAGTCCGCATTGACCGCGGGACCCGTACTTGTTTGGCCAGGCGTCCTTCTTTGTAGAGTCGGAAGAGCTGCTTTGATTTCATCTACAGACTTGACCAAGGCCAGTAGTATGGCCTCCAAAGTGTCAATGCGTTGGCGATCACTGGAACCACCTTGATTGATGTCCGTCATGAACACCGTCCTTACATGAGGAGTGATGGAAGAAATGGTAGAGGATGTGCCCTCCGAGTCATACCCATGCACCGAGAAGTCATCGGGGTACGTGGAAATGTTCTCTTCGGGTTCGAACTCGGAAGGAATAGTACCCCCAGCTTCGGAGCTTGCTTCATCTTGAGATTCATGGATGTCCTCGGGGACATCAGCATCTGTTGTACCTGATGGGAGAGTTGTTTCCCCGGGCTCGTCTCCTTGGAACACCGGATTATCGTGGATGTTCGGAGGAGTGCTACCCCCAGTTCCCACGACCCCCAGCGATGTGGATGATGAATCTCCCATTGTAGCAGATTTCGTTTTTGAACGGGTGTTTTGGAAAACTGCGGTAGCGGCCAACTGTTTAGAAGAAAGCCTTTTGGCTGTAGCGATTGGTATTTTTGGACTGGAGATACTTGTCTTCTTCCCTCTCCCCTCGACGGGGTTTTTATGAGTAGAGTTGTAAGAGACAACTGGAGGTGCCTCGTCCTCTGAGCTCAGGTGCTGTAGCCTTTGGAAGACGGACGGCCGGCCTTCTTTTACTGCCGCGTTGTTGCAACAGCAGTTGACGATGATCTGGGTGCAATGACGTCCATTTGAGGACTCTTTGCACATCGAGACCCCTTCTCTTTCCTTGTATTTGTGGAGGATAGCCTCACGCAAGTCAGATGGGTCCGGATCGACCATATTTGTTCCCTAGATTTCGGGAGACTTTTGGGAACCTCTCTGTCCGTTTGCCGCCGGGGGCTGGACTCGAGTGGTTCTGTACAACTTCCCGTCAGAGGCCCGCATAATAGTACACGGGACGCTCGGATGGTCAGAGGTCGGGTCAAAGGACTGAGCTTGCCAAGCTCATGCTGTTTTAGACTTCTTCACTCTAGTGCGTAAGGGCACATAGTAGGAAGAGTCTAAGTGGTGCTGGAGAGAATCAGACATGTCTTCTTGGGAGCACAGGAGATCAGGGCCATAGGAGAGGCGGTCGAAGACAGAGCCACGCGGAGTAGGCGTCATGCGGCTGGAATCAGCAGTCATCATGCGGCTGGGAGTCGTAGTCGCATGGGTTTTCTCCATGCGGCTGGAAACCCTGACCGTATGAGTATTCTCCATGCGGTTGGAAATCCCAACCGCATGAGTATCATCCATGCAACGGGAAATCCTGGCCGCATGAGTGTTATGCATCTGGATAGCAGCTTCAGCCGCATGGTCATCATTCATGCGGCTGACCATCTTGGCCGTATGAGTCTTCGCTTTGTGGATTGTCCCCTTGTTCGGTTTCTTCCTGGAGCCCATAGAGTCGCTCTTTGCCCCTGCAAGTCCAGCATCGTAGTGCTTTTCTCTGCCGAACTTGGGGACAGCGGAGTTTTCTAGGGCTTGAAGTGGGGCCGCGCGAGAGTCGCCTTCACCGTCTTGGGTAGCATCGAGGACTTGGGGAGGAGCAAATAATTTTGGCCTCCACTCTTTACGAGCCTTCGTTGTGCAGGTGCGCTTCTGGACCGGGCGAGCACTTCCTTCGGAGAGCATTTCTTCGAACGCCTGTTGGTTGAAGCGGACGACCAACTTTTGTTGTGTGGAGCCAAGTTTGGCTGCATCCGGTTGCGTTACCAACTCCTCGGCCGTAGAGAAGTTTGTCTCCAGCAGAGTCGCCATCGTGTTTGCCATTGATTGTAAAAGTACATAACAGTTTTATGGGAGGACTGAACTTAGACTCACAATAAAAACTCGCTTGTACAAAGAAAGCCTAGGGACGAAAGCCTAGGTACAGCAGACTAAGTACAATTGTTTATTTTAGATTCTGGGGGGTGACGATAGAGGCTCGGGAAGGCGACGGCAGCCCTGGCTTACTCCTTGGACGATCGGTGTGCAGCCTTGGCTCCAGAAGATTTGCTTAGCGTTGAAAAAATGCCCTCTTTGCTCTCTTTCTGCTCTTCTCTCCAAGTACTCTGGTGCTCTCTCTGATCTCGAAAAGTGCTCCTGTGTGCGCCTCTCTCTATGTAAGTATCTGTTCCCTCATTGTAAGGTAATGGCACCCTGCTATTTATATGAATGGGGTGTGATCATTAGGGTTGCAAATGATTGCTTTTTGGAGATGGCGACGGCCTGTGGATTGGTCAATCTAGGCCATTCATTTTGGTTGTGATGAATCTGGACCATCAAGTGTAGATTACACCAAATATCATCAGCAATTAATACTGATTGAAATAAATCTTCCTCATAATGATCTTCTGATGTCTGCAAATAAATTTGATTTATTCTCCTGCCATATGTCCCAGATTATTGAGATTTGACCCAATCTCTGATTGTAATAAATCTGGAAGATTGATCGGCTTAGGACACGTGTCCTAGGAGCCACTGGAGGGATCTGAACCGCATGACGATTGAGCCGCATAAGAGTTGGGTCGCATAAGGTTCGGGCCACGAGTCAGGGCTGCTAGGGTAGTGGCCTTCCTTCGAACTTTTGAACCGCAAGGAGGTGATCATTGCGAGCCGCATAAGGATTCATCTGCTTGAGCCGCATAGAAATGGTCCACTCCAGCCGCATGGGAAGGCCTCCGTTTGAGCCGCATGAGACTATCTCGGCCTGAGCCGCATGGTACGGCTTCATTCTGAACCGCATGGGAAGTCTTCGCTCGAGCCGCATATGATCGTCCACGTGGCAAGACCACGTGTCATTTTATGGATCTCGAGGGATTTGTTTCAGAGATCTCTTTCTCTTCCCTAGGGGACTGTCATTATGATAGAGTCATAATTACCACTTTTGTGTCAGGGCTGTCACTTTTTCAGAGTTGTCAGCCGTCAAAGCAATTAATGCAGCATGGGTCGAAGGGGAACAATATTACGCCACATGTCTTTTGAGCCGCATAGGATGTCTTGAGCCGCATAGCCCCTCGTGCCGCATAAATCTGTGAGCCGCATGGGCTTCCTGAGCCGCATGGGGTTTCCTGGCCGCATAGATCCTTCTTTAATATTTTTCATGCTTCTACAAGACCCCCTTCAAAGTTTTCAATTTGCAAAATTGAAATACTTTGAATAAGAAGCATGGTCATATTCTTCTGGCCGCATATGAAGTCCTGGCCGCATAGATGTTTAAGCCGCATAGATAGTTCAGCCGCATAGATGGTTTAGCCGCAGGAGACTTTTCGGCCACGTCATCATTGCCACGTGTGCGGGCCTTTAATTGTCTCAAATTTGTTAACGCCGTCTTTAGGGGGAATTCCAAGGGTTGGCTCATTAAATCTTTTTAGATACTATGCCCTGGATGAATCTTGGGGACGAAATCCGAGGAGTCGGTTGCGCTTTCTACGAGGCGGTTACTAGTCCACGTGTTTTCCCCTTCTCTCCTTCCTATAAATAAGAGAGATTAGAGAGAAAGAGAACTTCTTTATTTTCTCTCTTACTGCAAACCTTTCCTGTCCCGATCTTCATCTCTCTCTTCGATTTTAGCAGATGGCTCCCAAGAAAACTGTTGCAGCGAAGAAGGCAGCATCTTCGTCGAAGGACAAGGCTGCTTCTACTTCGACTGCGACCGCTCTTCCGTCGGTCGTCGTCTCCAATGTTCATCCTGACGTTCACCCCCCCCCATTGTCGGTAAGGAGATTGTATGAGTTGGAGATTTAACTGCTATGGCTACGTTGCATACTTTATGCACGAGCCTTTATGAGTCGTATGTTCATCCCATGGCTGAGCTGCGAGCCGCATAAGAATATCCATTGTGTCCTCATATGCGCTTTACGGACGAAACCACATAAGCGACGCTGAGCCGCATGGACTTTCACTAAACCGAGCCGCATAAGTGTTCTTTAGAACCGTATGAGGTCTTGTTAAGTTAGAGCCGCATGAGGCCTCATTAAGTTGGGGCCGCATGGGTGCTTTTTCGAGCCGCATGGGACTTGAAAGCCCCCAACAATTCTTTTTTATTCATCTTTTTAACTCACCCTTTTTCTGTCTTCTTCTTAGTGAATTTGCCGGTTAATGCGGCTGGAGAACTTCTGGTAGGTAGTGCCCAAGCTGCTCTGGGTTATAGGTACGACCATATTGTTCAGCATAAGACGAATTAGTTTCCAAGTGACGAACCCTCGGCTAGACTAAATGCCATCAAGAATCAGTCTTTCCATTTTCTTAACGCTATGATGAACTCCGGGAAATTTGAAGGGGAATATTTGAAGCCTGCGTTCTTTTTTGGAGACGCCTTGACTGTGGAGAACAGTCACGTTCTGGAGGTGTCAGAGAATTGGAGTTTTGTCTCTAACGGGATGGCGATCCGCATCCCCCAAATAGAGCGACACTTCCCATTATCTTGGTTCAATATGCTCCCATTGGACCGGAAGATGGAGGAGACTTTAACCCCTACCCGAGGTGGGATATTTGTGGGAAACATCCATTATAACAACAGTCTGAAGTCAATGACTGCCGGCAAGGTACATACCAGCTGTTCTGTGACGGGATTGGTCCCCGGTACTTTCTTGAATGTGGCGGGCCCCAACTTCACATTTTCTACTGCCGATACTTTTATAAATCAACTTGCTCGGAAAGGCTCTTACCCAGTTGGCCGGTTGATGCTCCCCGGTTGGATACATCCTATTCCCTCATGGACCAATCTGTCTATGTGGATCTTGCAGAAGTACGAGGCCTTTTTGTGTGAGATCGGCCTTTACCATGCTATTCGAGGCACCGGTTATGGCTTATCCATAAACAAGAAGTTGTTCATGTCTCTGCTGGAGATGTATAACTGTCATACGGGGACCTTCTATACACCCGTAGGGGAGATGGGACTTGCGCTTCATGAAATGCACGCAGTCTCCAAGCTCCCCTGGGGGGACGAAGCTTTTGAACTGTATACTCCCACTAATGAGGAATTCGAAGACTTGGAAAGACAGTATCCTGGCTTCGTGGCTCTCTACCAAGAGATATTGTGCCACTATAGCACCTCTCATCAGATAGCCCGAAAGGATAGCAACTCGGAAGGGAATGCTCCCCACACCAAGGACTGGGTGCACTATCTTTTTCCGATAGATGCCTCAGGTCAAGTTACCGCTCGTCGTCCTCGATCGCGGGAGGCGGTTAAAGACTTGGTGTCGTCGGCTAAGAGAGTGGCCACTACCAGTGACAGATTCGGGAGTAAGACTGACTCTTTTGGTTACTTTTACCAGGATACCCATGAGCTGTCAGAGAAGGCGCTCCTAGCGGGATTTTTGATGATATGGCTGCGAAATTGTGTAGTCTCCGGAGGGGCTTGTTCTATTGAGAGAATCAGTCGTAACTTCATCCTCCCGGCGGTGAAGTTAGTTTTGCGAATCAGGCTAGCTCTCCTTCCGGCCATGGTATGCAGCATCCATCGTGGACTTCGCACCTTCACATCTAAGATCATCGCTCGCGACGTGACCATGGATTTTGAACGCACCGAGTTGCCCTATCACTATTTGATGGGGTGGCTGCTGATGCATTATCCGTCTTTGATGAGACCAGGCTCTGAAGACGGCGTAACTGATGATGACGTATTTATCTTCTGTTACCGTGATGAGCCTTGGGAGTGTGAGACCATGCGGGCTTGCCGGATGGCCTTGGCGAGGGCGGATATGTATCATATTTTTGTATTCGTCCCTCGCTTTGCTGCGAAGGACATAGAGGCTGTACATCTTGACGGTATTGCGCCTCCTCAACTTCTGGATGGCCAGATGCTCCTGTGGCTGCGAAACATCCGCCCCGCACATCTGGTGTACCGTAACCGCAATACGGTTTTTCTGGAGCCTTATCTGCCCAGCAGGTTTGCCCGGCAATTTGGATACAGCCAACTTTGCCTAGATAACCCCAGCTCCTGTCTGGGTTTTGAAGGTAGCCTTCTTGATGGTATCAGGGCTTGGCAATACTACGATACATTCCATACCCGTACCATTTTCTCGGTCCCTGCCATTAAGGCGTCAGTGGAGATCTTGTATATGGCGGCTTTATATCATGTCATAGCTAACAAACCCCCGGTCGGTTTTAACCCAGGTGCCAGTTTTATTGTTGGTACCGGCCTGGAGGAAGAATCTCAAGGGTCCAAGAAGAGAAAGACTAGAGTCGAAATGCCAGATTTGGATTCCGCTGCTGAGGGTGATGAAGACAACGAGTATGATAGAGATGACTCTATCCTTCCAGTGGCAGACGCAGAGGTGGATCAGTCACCAATTTTGTTAGATGAGATGTTGGGGGATCAGTCACCCGTTGCGCCTGGCCCTACTCTGAAGCGTAGCAGGTAAGTTTCTCCTGCTGGCGGTGTTTTTCGTTCCTGGAAGCTGGTTGCGACCAGGCACTGCCAGCTAAATATAAGAGAATGCGAAGAAGTCAACCCTGCGTCAGAGGTAACCAAACTGCTCTTGATTCCTTCCTCCTTCTTTCCTTCTAGCTTCAATTTTAATCATCTTCGTTCCCTCTTTTAGGTGTCAGGAGAAGAAGAAGAGTTTTGAGATGCCGAGGTGGTGACCCAGGATGATGGGGACTCCTGTGAGCCTGTTCCTCTTCAAGATGATGCTGATCGATTTGTATCCCCTTTCGAGGTGGCGGGGACTGAGGACGCGGCTGAGTTTAACTCGGGGATCGCGGGTGAGGGGACCATGCCAGTTGTGGATGAGCTGCAGCCTTCATGCTCCTTCCCTGGTAAGATTAGCCGAATCTTAACCTGTGAATATGGCTGCGTCGATTGATTGTCATTCTGGGCTTACAGGTCTTGCCTCTCCAGTGCCAAGGATGGACATTGTTGAGACAAACCCAGCCGAAGGGGCACTGGTGGAGAGGGGTGTACCCCCTCACCTTCCGGTTCGTCTTAATGGGCCTTCTGGTGGCTCGAGTTTAGCGGGCCAGGTATCGCGACAGTCGGGGCAAGGAACGAAGGTCCTTGCGTCATCCTCTACTCCCGCGGCCCTGAGAATAGACCTTTCTGTTTTACCGAGTGTCCAGGCTCTCCGGGCGGCGGAAGACGAGTTGGCCGCCATTTATGCATCGTTCTGCTCAGACTCTGCTCCTCTGGTGGCAAGCTCCAGCGTCACTCCTCCGATGTTGCCGTCCTCGCTTCCTCTAACGCCATCCTCTGCGGAAGTTTTGGACGATGCGTTACAGGACGTGGTTGCCAGTTTTCATCGTCATTTGAAGAGGGGAATAGAAGCTGCCGTGGAAAGAGGGACCTCCTTCACCTTGGCCCGGCAATGCGTCCAGGGTCAAGTCGATATCCTTAGGAATCTTCCTGGTGATGCAGGGGTGGCCGCATTTCTGGAGGCAAAATTGTTAGAGACTGATCGGCTGGTGGCCGAGCTCCGGGTATTGCGACAGGCTGATCTGTCTGCTGTTATAAATAAGGAGCGGGGTTCCCTTATCGCCGTCATAGAGAGGACTAAAGCTGCTCGGGATAAAACCAGGTCGGTCATACTGAAGGACCTCAGCAGTTTTTTTGATCGGTATGATCAATTGAGTCACGCGAATGAAGACGTCACGGCCCGGGAGGAGACTGCTGTAGAAGCATGGAAAATACTAAAGAAAGAACCATGCGGCTAAGAAAATGCATGCGGCTCAGGGAGTCATACGGCATAAGGAGCTATGCGGCCGGAGGCATTCCATGCGGCTCAGAAGACATGTGGCGTGACAGTGCTCCCCTCCGATCCATGCTGCATTAATTGCTTTGACGGCTGACCCCTCTGAAAAGTTGACAGACCTGACACCAAAGCAGGTAATTATGACTCTGTCATGATGATGAATCTCTAGGGAAGAGAAAGAAATCTCTGACACGATCCCCTGAGAGCAACAAAATGCCACGTGGCCCTGCCACGTGGGTGTGCTAATGCGGCTCGAAGTGAAGACTTCCCATGCGGTTCAGAGTGAAGCTGTCCCATGCGGCTCAAGTGGAATCATCTCTATGCGGCTCAAGAAGATCATGCCCATGCGGCTCAAGCAGACACACCCTTATGCGGTTCATGCGGCTCATCATATGGTTCAGAAGTCTGAAGGAGGGGGCCACTGCCCAGACAGTCCTGACACGTGTCCCAAGTCTTATGTGGCCCAAAATTCATGCGGTCCAAATCTCATGCGGCCCAATCTGCATGCGGTTTCAGTCTCACCATTGGCTCTCAGGACACGTGTCCTCAGCCAATCAATCTCCCAGATTTATGGCAATCCAAGATCGGTCGAATCCCGATGATCTGGGGCACGTGGCAGGAGAATAAATTTGATTTATTCGCAGATATTAGAGAATCATTATAAGGAAGATTTATGCCAATCAGCATTAATTGCTAATGGAGATTTGGTGTAATCTACCCTTAATGGCTCTGATTCGTCACAATCAGAAACGAACGGCCTGGATTGATCAATCTCCAGGCCGCCGCCATCTCCAAGAGCTAATCATTGGCAACCCTAGTGATCACATCCCACTATTATAAATAGCAATATGCCATTCCCTTGTAGCATATAGAGAGATATACAAAAAAAAACCAGAGAAGAATACGTATACACAGAGAGACTTCCCCCATAGTCAGGAAGAGAATATACACAGAGAGAGAGAAGCCAGGAGAGCAATCAGAGAGAGAGCAAGAAGGCATTTCTTCGTCAACGACCAAGCAGATCTTCCCCGAGTCAAGGCTGCGTACCGATCGTCCAAGGAGTAAGGCAGAGCGGCCGTCGCTTTCCCGAGCCTCTATCGTCACCCCCCAGAATCTAAAATAAACAATCGTACTTAGACTGCTGTACCTAGGTTTTCGTCCCTAGGCTTTCTTTGTACGAGCGAATTTGTATTGTGAGTCTAAGTTCAGTCCTCCGATAATTGTTCTGTACTTTTACAATCAATGGCAAACACGATGGCGACTCTGCTGGGGACTAACTTCTCCACGGCTGAGGAGTTGGTGACGCAATCGGACGCAGCCAAACTTGGCTCTATACAACAGAAGATGGTCGTACGCTTCGACCAACAGGCGTTCGAAGAGATGCTCTCTGAAGGTAGCACTGGCTCGGTCCAGAAGCGTACCCGCACCATAAAGGCTCGCAAAGAGTGGAGGCCAAAATCATTTGCTCCTCCGCAAGCCCTTGATGGGGTGCTCTCTATTGCTCAAGAGGGCGAGAAAGACTCCCCTGCGGCCCCACTTCAGACCGTAGACAACTCTGTTGTCCCCAAGTCCGGCAGAAGAAAATACTATGATGCTGGACTTACAGGGGCAAAGAGGAACTCTACGCGATCCGAGCCGCAGAAGAGTATTAGCGCAGGAAGAAAGCCCATGCGGCTACAACCGCCGACCGCATAAAGAAAACTCATGCGGCCACATCTGTCAGCCGCATAACTTATGCGGCTACAGTTGCCAACCGCACGGATGAGACTCATGCGGCTATTAAAGTCAATCGCTTGCAGAAAACCCATGCGGCCATAGATGCCAACCGCATGCGGTCAGCCTGCACGGTCGTGACTCCTAGCCGCATAAAGACTCATCCTACAACAAAAGACAGCCGCATGCAGACAGCCTGCACGGTACCCAATGCTAACCGCATAGCGTCCGTCCCACGCTTCTCTCGATCAGTCTTCGACCGGCTTTCATGCGGTCCTGACTCTGATCATTCTCTGGATGATAATCCAGACTCAGTGGTATTCGACTTAGACTCCTCCTATTACGCACCCACAAGTGCTAAAAGGAGGAAGTCTAGGGCAGCGCGGGCTCATCAAGTCCAGACGACTGCCCCAACCTTTGACTATCGGGGCGTCCCGCTGATTATCACTCGGGCCTCTGATGGGAAGTTGTATAAAACCACTCAAGTCCAGTCCCCGGCGGCAAACAGACAAAGTGGTTCCTCTGACCTGCGTGAGGTTATCCTCCACAAACGCAAGGAAAGAGAAGGAGCTTCGGGGTGTAAAGAGCCCTCACACGGACATCAATGCACCCAGATCATCGTCAACTGCTGTTGCAGCAACGCGGCGGTGACGGAAGACCGGCCATCCGTCTTCCAAAGACTACATCACCCGAGCTCAGAAGACAAGGCACCTCCTGTTGTCTCCTGCAAGTCCGTACAGAAAGTTCTCGCCAAGGGAAGAGGGAAGAAAACGAGCATCTCCAGCCCAAAGGTGTCAACTACTGCAGCTAAGAAACCGTCGTCTAAAGGGTTATCCTCTACTGGAGTATTTCAAC
The DNA here is from genome assembly GCA_029216955.1 of Iris pallida. NCBI lineage: Eukaryota > Viridiplantae > Streptophyta > Magnoliopsida > Asparagales > Iridaceae > Iris > Iris pallida. The sequence goes on from JANAVB010032220.1 coordinate 16,464,194, forward strand.
ACACCCGTTCGAAGACGAAAACTGCTACAGTAGGAAGTTCGTCGTCTGCAACATTGGGGGTCGTCGAAACTGGGGGTAGCACTCCTCCAAACATCCACGACAATCCGACATTCCAGGAATACGGACTGGAGGAAGCAAATCCTCCGACGGATACAACAGATACCGACGTCCCCAAGGACATCCTAGACGAAGCAAGCTCCGAAGCTGGGGGTAGTGTTCCTTCCGAGTCTGAACCTGAAAGGAACATCCCCACATATTCTGATGATTTCTCGATGCACGGGTACGACTCGGAGGGTACATCCTCCACCACTCCTTCCGTCACTCCTCATGTGAAGACGGTGTTCATGACAGACAACAATCAAGGCGGTTCCGGTGATCGCCAGCGCATCGACACTTTGGAGGCCATATTGCATGCCTTGGTCAAGTCTGTAGACGAGATCAAAGCGGCGCTTCCTAATCTGCAGGGTGTGACACCTGGCCAGACAAGCACGGGTCCCGCAATCAACGTAGATTTAAATTCAGCGGCACCGAACCCGGGCAACAATCCTTCCGAGATAACGGCCCCTACCGCGACAGATGAGGCCCGAGAAGTAAGAAGAGAGGTTCAGGAGCTCCGAGCAATGTTCCATGCCCGAGAAAACTCTCAAGACCTCAGGATACGGCAACCATATCCTGCTGAATGGAGGGATGTTCCCTTTCCACCAAGATATAAGCCGTTCAATATCAACCCATATGATGGCAAGACTTCAGCAAGTCGGTACATCACTTACTTTGAGGTCACTACCGACCATCTGCCCCATGATGACGCTATCCTCACGCGGTTATTCATTGGGGCATTGGAAGGAGTCGCCTTCGATTGGTACCGCAACCTGCCGGACAATTGCATCCATTCCTTCGCTGGCTTCAAACGCCTGTTCTTGGAGAGGTTCTATGAGGTAGGGCAGGACGTCACGATGTCTACCCTCATGGACGTCATTCAAGGAGAGAAAGAGCTGACGAGAAATTACATTGAGCGGTTTCGTCAAACCGCAATGAAGTTACCATCTGGCAACCCGGACTCCTTCTTGATCGAAATTTGCCAAAAGAGACTACTCCCAACAATCAGTCTCTGATGGGCGAGAGTCAATTCAAGGACTGGAAGGCTTTTATCATTAGTGCTACAAGTGCCGAAGAATGATTAAAGAAGGCTCGCCAACTGGGATTACATATCTCAGAGGGAGAGAACAAGAGCAAGCGTCCCAGCACCACCAACGACAATGGGGGTAGCCCCTCTAACAACCGGGACAACAGGGGCAAGCAGGCTATGGTGGCCGATACAGCCCAGAAGCCTGAGTCGCAACCTGCGGACAAACAATGGCCTCAAATCACTTACTCTTTTGAAGACGGTCACGTCAAGCCTATCTTGGACATGCTCATACAAGGAGATAGGATTCAGCTTCCTCCACCAAGACGGGAGCCTCGGCCGGCTGATCTGGAGAACCCAAAGTTCTGCCATTACCACCGCTACGTCCACCATGCTACGCACGACTGCTACCAACTGAAACGATATATCCAAAACCTCATCGATTCGAACGCTCTGGCCATCGACTTCGAGGAGGTAACCGTGGCAGCCAACATGGTGTCCGTATAATTCGGCAGCTTCCCTCCAACAGAGACCCAGGACGGGGTTATACCCATCCCTCTGGCAACGATGGAGATTGCTAATCTCCCGCCTGCTCAAGCTGCTGGTCTAGTACCCCTCACCACATCACGAGGGGAAATCATGTGGGTCCATCCGGACCTAGTCCACGAGGTAACTCAGTCCACTCCATCTTCTAAAAAGAAAGGTGGAAAAGTCAGATCCTGCCGTACCACCTCAGCAGATGAAGAGGAAGTCACGACCGTTGTTACTCGATCCGGAGCACAATCTCAACCTGTGGCTGAAAACTCGACTGATGATCATCCGCCCACTACCACGGATGCTCCGGGACCGGCTCAGCCTTCGACAACCGACAAGCCTAAGCCGAAGGAGACTCGCTTCGACAAATCCCTCTGAAAGAAAACATCTCAGGGGCTGGAGAGGCCCTACAACTTCGACATCTTAGCGCAATTGGCCAATACACCGGCCAAATTGTCCTTATATGAACTCCTGAGGCTCTCGAAGGATGTCCGTACAGCTTTGAGCGATGCACTTCAAAATGCCGACGCGTACCTGGCTCAGGTCAACCTCATGGAAGAAAATCAGCCCGCAGACCTCCAAGACAGTGCATGTACGGGAGCAATGCCCGACATCGTCTTCACTCCATAAGACATGCTCATCAAGACTAATCTACACGATCGCCTATTATACTACACAGGCTACATCGGTGACATAAAGGTGGATCGGATGCACATTGACCCTGGGTCTTCCATAAGCATCATTCCAAAAGGACTACTGCATCATCTTCGCATCCCGATACATCGCCTGACCCCTACAAACACCGCCATCAGCGGGTTCAATTCGGGCAGGAGCTACCCAATCGGAAAGATCCGTCTGAAATGTCAGATTGGCGATCTCTAATCAGAAGTCACTTGCTACGTCATAGATGCCGACACTTCATACAACATCCTTTTGGGGCGCCCTTGGATACACGATTATATGATCGTGCCTTCCACGCTACACCAATGCTTCAAATATGTCGACAAGCACGGCTTCGTGAGGACAGAATTTGCTGACATCGATCCCTTCAAAGGGGTCGAATCTTATTACTCGGACTCCTGCCTATACGAAAAGTCAAAGAGGCACCTTGAAGGAAGAAATAAACAAACTGATGTTGAAGCAACCACGGGATCAGAAGAACCTCTGACAATCCACCTCCAGGCTCGCAAACCAGGCAATTTCGCACCCCTTACGGCCACGCTGCGTAAGGACGCGATCAGCCCCTCGGCACAGGAAGAGCAGTTGAGAATCCGGCTGCCAAGGTCCGGCCAGGTACCGAGACCCACGACAGGGCCACTTACCATCAGATTGCCGAGAGTCGGTCAATCCCAAACAGAGAAGCTCAATCCCTCCGATAGGCCTCTGACGATACGCCTGCCTAAGAAAGGTCGTCACCCCGATGCGAGGTCTGACACTTCAAGCGAACCAGCCACCCCTCGCTCCACATCAAGTGCCAGACTGGGGGTTGCTAGTCTACCGACAACCCCACGCTCCGCTCCGTCAGTTGAACCTCTAAAGATCAAGCTGACTAGGACGCCCTCTCAATCTTCATTCACACAGGGGGTAGCCGAAGAGAAACCAGAGCTAGCCAAGTATGTGGCTGCCCACACTGACGCTCCCTCCACAGATGATGTAATCCCTCTAGAAAAGATACCTTACTTCATCAATAAAGGGTTATCTTTGGACTACACCGAGCTCAATAAGCTATGTACAATGTATGCTATGGAACACGGTATAGGCACTCACCTACATACACAGGTGACAAATGTGTACACCGCTATCCAACTTACTCCAGTAGAAGACGCTTACCGAATAATCGAGGGAGGGGACCACCCAATCATCTTTGGCCGGACGAACAACCCGTATCCCCTCGCCATGGAAGAAGTCGACTTCGGGTCAGATGCTGGAAGACTGCCTCTGTATCTCTATAGCCCTCAATCCAAATATCTCATACAGAAACAGGGGTATGATCTCGAAACAACGTCAGGACTGAACTACGGTACTGGACGACGATTACCTTTAAAAATGCCAGCCCCGGCGGGCAAACCACGGAACTACTATAACAAAACCCGATGCGGTTTAGGGTATGTAACGCCTACTACGACCCCTGAAAGCTCAGACAAAGAATGCGACTGGCAGTCACGTTCAACCGGATCACCGACTTCCGACTCAGATGCCAGCATCGGAGATGTGTTCAAACAAGTCATGTCAGTCAACATGGCATTCACCGACGCTTACAAGGAAGACGAAGACATCCCCGAAATCCTTGAGCTAGAGCCATGGGCCTAGCAATTAGACGCACAATGGGAAAAGCGATTCGAACTGAGAAAACCTCCTACTGAAGATGAGGTCATACAAGTGGATCTTGGCAGCGAATCTTCTCCAAAACCGATCTTTATCAGTAAAAGCCTAACTGACGAAGAACGAGAGTCGCTGTTAGAACTTGTCAGAGAATACATTGATGTGTTCGCCTGGAGCTATGAAGACATGTCGGGGTTAAATCCTGACATCGCTCTCCACAAACTCAATATACGGCCAGATGCAAAGCCAGTCAAGCAGCAACAACGACGCTTCCGCCCAGGCGTCATGGACGCGATCGAAGTCGAAGTCAACAAGCTAATAGCCAGCGGCTTCATTCGTGAAGAGCAACATCCTGATTGGGTCGCCAATATAGTACCCGTCCTCAAGAAAAATGGGAAGATTCGAATCTACATCGACTTCCGCAACCTGAACGAGGCATGCCCCAAAGATGAATTTCCCCTTCCTATCACAGACATCATGATCGACAATACATGCGGCTTTGAACGTATGTCATTCATGGATGGATTCTCGGGGTATAATCAAATCAAGATATCTCCCGACGACGAAAAGCACACCTCATTCCGAACCCCGATTGGCACATACTGCTACACAGTCATGCCATTCGGTCTAAAGAATGCTGGCGCTACATATCAGCGAGCCATGAGTATCATTTTCAGAGAACATTTGTACAAGACAGTGGAATGCTATGTCGACGACATCGCCGTCAAGAGTCGCCGTAAGGAAGATCATCTGCAAGACCTGAGAACGGTGTTCAACTTAATGCGAGCCCACAATCTGAAGATGGACCCTACAAAATCGTTCTTGGGCGTATCCAGCGGGAAGTTCTTAGGCTTCATCATCACTGCACGGGGTATCCATGTAGACCCCGAGAAAACGAGGGCAATCATGGAGATGGGTCCCCCGAGAAATCTCCATGAACTTAGAGGCCTCCAAGGGAGGCTAGCTTATATCAGGAGGTTCATTTCCAACCTCTCCGGGCGATGCCGACCGTTCACCCACCTCATGAAGAAGGAAGTCTCATTCGTATGGGATGAGAAATGCCAGCGCGCTTTCGATGACATCAAAGAATATTTATCAAATCCTCCAGTCCTGGTGGCCCCGGTCCCTGGAAAACCATTCCTGCTCTATGTACGAGCAATGGAACACTCCCTCGGTGCCCTGCTGGCACAAAATAACGACGCAGGCCACGAGCAGGCCATTTACTATCTCAGCCGAATGACGGTCGGGCCCGAACACCGATACACCGCTGTGGAGAAAGAATGCCTCGCCCTGGTATTCGCCATTCAAAAGACGCGGCACTATGTCACGGGACAAACCATACATGTGATCTCACGAATCAACCCGCTCAGGGTCCTCATGACCAAACCAGGGGCACTCAGCTCCCGTCTCGCTACATGGGCGATATTGCTGTCCCCCTATCATATGATCTTCGTCCCGCAGAAGGCTGTCAAAGGTCAAGCTCTGGCAGACTTTTTGTCGGCCCAGCCAGGATCGGAATCATCCAGAATATACGAAGAAATCCCAGATGAGGTCGCCGATTCAAATACAACCACCCACGATAACATATGGCGGATGTTCTTCGATGGCGCTTCAAGAACCGGACCCAAGGGAAACATCGTCGTCGGAGTCGGAGTAGTATTGGTCTCTCCTACCGGGCTAGTGATCAATCAAGCCTACTCTTTCACGGAACCCTGCTCTAACAATGTGGCCGAGTACAATGCTTTAGTCATTGGCCTCCAACTCGCAAGAGAACTGGGGGTAGAATACCTTGAAGCATACGACGATTCGCAATTAATCGTCAACCAGATTCAGGGGATGTACGAAGTCCGCCATGAAGACATGATCCCCTACCACCAAATAGGGATCAACATTATCTCATCATTCGAGGGATTCTTCATCGAACACGTCCCCAGACTCCAAAATATCGAAGCTTATGCCCTAGCAGGCCTGGCTGCTTCGCTAGCAGTGCCAAACCACTCTCATCATTCGGTCGATGTAATCGGCCATGAGCTGGTCTGCCCCAAGAACAACGTTCAAGCCATGGCGAGTTATTCTGCTCAGATGATCGACGAAGTGCCAGACTGGAGACAACCATTCATAGACTTCGTGGTCTATGACATCCTGCCCGAGAACCCGAAGGAGGCTACTTCTATCAGACGGCGTTCTCTCAGATTCTTCTACGATACAGAGACAAAAATGCTGTATCGCCGCTCCTACGACGGATTACTACTTCGGTGCTTGTCGAACGCAGAAGCCAAAGAAGCCGTACGAGAGGCTCATGACGGTGTCTGCGGGGCCCATCAGCCTGGCCCTAAGCTGCAAGATCGCCTTCGCCGGATGGGCTACTACTGGCCTACGATGGTGGCTGATGCAATAGATTATGCCCGAAAATACAAGGCCTGCCAAGTCCACGCAGACTTCATTCACCAACCATCAGAATTTCTACATCCGACAGTGGCGTCCTGGCCATTCGAAGCATGGGGAATGGATATCATTGGTCCAATCATCCCACCTTCCTTCCGAGGACATCGCTTCATACTTGCGATCACTAATTACTTCTCAAAGTGGGCAGAAGCTGTCCTACTCGCCGAAGTCAAGACTTCGAAGGTGATCAGCTTCCTGAAACACCACGTCATCTACCATTTTGGACTACCCCGAAGGATCATCCATGATAATGGTCCGCAGTTTGTAAGCCACGCATTCTACCGATTCTGCGACAAATACCGCATTCAGAATGTCATTTTGACACCATACAACCCGGCAGCAAACGGGTTAGCAGAGGCATTCAACAAAACAATCATCAAACTCCTCAAGAAATTTGTCTCCTCCAACAAACGCGACTGGAACGAGAAGCTCGGCGAGTGCTTATGGGCTTATCGTACCACGGTTCGAACAGCTACCGGGAATACACCATTCTCTCTGGTGTACGGGAGTGAGGCAGTTCTCCCATTAGAGACTCAGATTCCCTCACTCTGAGTCGCCCTCACTTATCAATTGACAACGGATGATAACTACCGACGTCGACTACAAGAGTTAGAGGCCTTAGATGAAAAATGCCTCCTAGCTCAGCAAAGGATCGAATTATACCAAGCACGCATCTCAGGAGCCTTCAACAAAAAGGTCAAAGTCAGAACATTCCAAGTGGGCGATCTTGTTTTGGCAGTCAGGAGGCCAATGGTCATGACTCACAAGACCACCGGCAAGTTCCAGCCAAAATAGGAAGGCCTATTTATCATCGAGGCTGTGTTCTCCAATGGTGCTTACCGCCTCGCCAAGCAGAACGGAGACTTGCTCATGTTGCCCATCAATGGCAAGTTCCTGAAGAAATACTATGTTTAAACAACATTTTCTAGAGTTTCGAGTTATGTGCCCGCTGGTACCACTGAACTCAAACCCCTAATTTTCTAACTTATCGAGTCACATACCCTCTTGTATCGCTGAACTCATATCCCAAATTCCTAGGTCATGTACCCGCTGGTACCTCTGAACTTACACTTTGATTCCAACATTCATGGATTGTCGAGTCAAGTATCCGCTGATACCACTGAACTCACCCTCATAGTTTGTCAGATTTTCGAGTCATGTACCCGCTGGTACCGCTGAACTCACACTCACCATTCTCCAGATTCTCGAGTCATGTACCCGATGGTGCCTCTGAACTCACATCCCGGTCACTCTTTCAGGTAGAAAGTTATGTATGATCATACCTCTGAACTTCCTTTTCGAAGGAGATCCTCTCTCATGATCTAATACCTGCACTCCCAGTGCACAACAAAGGTAACGGATCTACAAATTTCTAAGACGACCATGTCCTCATCACCCCTGAGTCGTCCCATTTCTGCCAAAAAACAAATCACCCCTACATAGAATTTCCATGTCCCCATTACCTCTGAGTTATTCTATGTACCCCCCCGTCAAAGAAACCCTCATGCTCACCATGTCCTCAGCACCTCTGAGTCAGTATGATTGGTTCCTTTCTTTTTAAACTTATTGTCCGTTTCCAAAACCAGGGTACGTTAGGGATAATGGGTCCACACAAAATGTCCCAATAAGAGCAAAAGAGTGAAGCAAATATATATATTCCATTCATTCAGAAATCGGTTACATCCACACGATTGCAAGCAAGTCAAAAGAGTTCTTCATGAAGACAAGAAGAAAGGCGAAACAAAATAAAAGACTACAGACAAACATCCACGAGAAGCCCCTACATCCTAGTTACAGGAGCGCATGTACCATTCCCTCAACCATCTCACATATGAAGGATGCAAGTGAAGAGCATCCTCGTCCAGAATAGGAGAAACAGGGTTCCCAGCGCTGCCACCCTCAACAGTCTCGATATTTGGAGAGTTGCCGTTCCCCTCAGGCGCAGGTTCTTCTTTCTTCACTTCCTCCTTAACAGAGGAAGATCCCTGGCTGATGACAGGAGGCTGCGGCTCCTCTGACGCCGCAATCTCAACATTTGGTGGAGATACTACGAGAACCAAAGACGAAGAAAATAAAAACAGTCAGAAATATTCATGCAGCTCGTTTTAGACAAGTCTCATGCGGCTCAGTCATGGGACGCGTATGCGGACCATGTAGTTTGAGAAGTCCACGTCAAAGTCGTGTACATGAAGTATACAGTGAAGCAGGCTCTGCTAGGGTTTCAAATCGACTACCTAATCCTTACCTTCGATGGCAATATGAACGTCAAAACGAACGGGGGGCACGACAGTCGAGGGCGAAGCCGATTTCTTACTCCTCGCCACAGCCTTCTTTACAGCCTTAGAAGCCCTGGGTGCCATTATTGTCTGATGATCAGAGGAAGAAAATACGACAAAAATCTGAGTCAAGAATGGTCTAAGAGAGAAGACCGTCCAAATGCCCTTCTATTTATTGACAGAGAACTGTGGACCGACGCCTCGTACAAACGCGATCAGCTCTTCGGTTATTGAGCCAAACCAGCCATTTAAAGACTGAGCTCTTGGGATCCTGTCCCAGAAAGATCCACACGCATGGCAAAATGACGTGGCAAAGAGCTTATGCGGTTCAAATGACCATGCGGCTGATAGCAACTATGCGACTCAGATGGTCGGGAAGCAGAAATTTCTATGCGGCTGAGACGCCCCTACGGCAGAACTTTCCATGCGGCCAAGATATCCATACGCGGCCAGAAGAATATCCAGCCATGCTTTTTATTCAAAGTATTTCAATTTTGCAAATTGAAAACTTTGAAGGGGGTCCTGTAGAAGCATGGAAAATACTAAAGAAAGAACCATGCGGCTAAGAAAACGCATGCGGCTCAGGGAGTCATGCGGCATAAGGAGTTATGCGGTCGGAGGCATTCCATGCGGCTCAGAAGACATGTGGCGTGACAGTGCTCCCCTCCGATCCACGCTGCATTAATTGCTTTGACGGCTGACCCCTCTGAAAAGTTGACAGACCTGACACCAAAGCAGGTAATTATGACTCTGTCATGATGATGAATCTCTAGGGAAGAGAAAGAAATCTCTGACACGATCCCCCGAGAGCAACAAAATGCCACGTGGCCCTGCAACGTGGGTGTGCTAATGCAGCTCAAAGTGAAGACTTTCCATGCGGTTCAGAGTGAAGCTGTCCCATGCGGCTCAAGTGGAATCATCTCTATGCGGCTCAAGAAGATCATGCCCATGCGGCTCAAGCAGACACACCCTTATGCGGTTCATGCGGCTCATCATATGGTTCAGAAGTCTGAAGGAGGGGGCCACTGCCCAGACAGTCCTGACACGTGTCCCAAGTCTTATGCGGCCCAAAATTCATGCGGCCCAAATCTCATGCGGCCCAATCTGCATGCGGTTCCAGTCTCACCATTGGCTCTCAGGACACGTGTCCTCAGCCGATCAATCTCCCAGATTTATGGCAATCCAAGATCGGGTCGAATCCCGATGATCTGGGGCACGTGGCAGGAGAATAAATTTGATTTATTCGCAGATATTAGAGAATCATTATAAGGAAGATTTATGCCAATCAGCATTAATTGCTAATGGGGATTTGGTGTAATCTATCCTTAATGGCTCTGATTCGTCACAATCAGAAACGAACGGCCTGGATTGATCAATCTCCAGGCCGCCGCCATCTCCAAGAGCTAATCATTGGCAACCCTAGTGATCACATCCCACTATTATAAATAGCAAGGTGCCATTCCCTTGTAGCATATAGAGATATACAAAAAAAACCAGAGAAGAATACGTATACACAGAGAGACTTCCCCCATAGTCAGGGAGAGAATATACACAGAGAGAGAGAAGCCAGGAGAGCAATCAGAGAGAGAGCAAGAAGGCATTTCTTCGTCAACGACCAAGCAGATCTTCCCCGAGTCAAGGCTGCGTACCGATCGTCCAAGGAGAAAGGCAGAGCGGCCGTCGCTTTCCCGAGCCTCTATCGTCACCCCCCAGAATCTAAAATAAATAATCGTACTTAGACTGCTGTACCTAGGTTTTCGTCCCTAGGCTTTCTTTGTACGAGCGAGTTTGTATTGTGAGTCTAAGTTCAGTCCTCCGATAATTATTCTGTACTTTTACAATCAATGGCAAACAACTGCCTCTCGTAAGATTATTGACACGCGGGAGCAGATTCTCGCACTTTAGAGGAAGTTGACTTTCTTGGAGTCCGAACTTGAGGTTGCCCGTACTGACAGGGGACTGATTGTTCGGGAGGCTGACAGGGTTAATCAAGCTTCAACTGACCTGGAGACTGTCCTGAAGAAGTTGGAAGACGACTGCCAGGCGCTCATGGATTTGGACGATGGGGAGCGGTTATCCCGGGAGGCTGAGCGTCGGGCCCGACAGCGGATCGAGCGGGGGACCACCTCAGTGAGAAGCCGTCTCCTAGAATTGAGTAATGCCAAAATGTAGTTGGCTTTTCTTTTTTTTGTTTTGTTCCTGTTTTCTTTTTTGACAGGGACGTGGTCCTGAAACATGTAATACTTTTTTCTTCCTTCAAATAAAGAATACTTTCCATTCTACCCTTCATTTGCATTGCTTGTTGTACCTGTGATATGATAGTGTTGTTTGCCCTGCGCGGGGGACTTGTTTGTGGACTCGTCATCCATGGCATACCTTGGTTTTAGGTACGGATAACAAGTTTGATTAGGATACCTGGAACAGCCATGGCAAAGTGGTCATGGGTGCTCTTGGTATCGAGAAAAAGAATGCCGTAGAGCAGCTGGGCTCCCGGGGCATGATGAGGTGGTGGGCTTGTGCTAAGAAACTTAGCAGAGGATATTTGTGGGCCTATTATCCTTGGCGTACCTTGGCTTAGGATACGGATAATAGGATGAAAGGAAACCGACATATTTGCTCAGAGGTAATGAGGACATGGCAATCATGAGGGTTTTATCGTGGAATTTTCCTACTCATAGGTAATGAGAACATGGCAGGAGTGACTTCACGGAGGATATTTGTGGTCAACAGAGGATATTTGTGGTCAACGAAGGACATTTGTGGTCAACAGAGGACATTTGTGGTCAACAGAGGACATTTGTGGACCTATTACCCTTGGCGTACTCCGGTTGTGGGTACAAATAATAGGTCGAAAGGGGATCATCATACTTACTCAGAGGTAATGAGGACATGGCAAGTATGAAGGTTTCTTCGACGGAGCCTTCCCATTCAGAGGTAATAAGGACATGACAGGAGTGGGCTTAATGAAGGAGGGTACATAGAACGACTCAGAGGTAATGAGGACATGGAAGTTCTATGTAAGGGGTGATTTGTTTTTGGCGGTAGTGGAATGACTCATAGGTAATGAGGACATGACCGTTTTGGAAATTTGTGGATCGATTACCCTTTTTGTGCACTGGGAGTGCGGGTATTAGATCATGAGAGAGGATCTCCTTCAAGAAGAAAGTTCAGAGGTATGATCATACATGACTTGCTACCTGAAAGAGTGACCGAGATGTGAGTTCAGAGGTACCAGCGGGTACATGACTCGAGAATCTGGAGAATGGTGAGCGTGAATTCAGCGGTACCAGCGGGTACATGATTCAAAAATCTGGAGAATTATGATGGCGAGTTCATCGGTACCAGCGGGTACGTGACTCGAAATCTAGAAAATTGTCGTCTAGACATAGTATTTCTTTAGGAACTTGCCTATAGGTTTATTTTATGGTTTAACTCTAGAATTTTCATTCTTGTTAATTTTATTTTGTATTGCTTTGATATTATTTATTGCTTGAAACTGTCTGTTGTGTCTTGGATTATTATCATTAATTGGAATATATGATAATGTTTGAGACTTTCATGTCATAATTTGGGAGCATACAACCTTAACCTATTGTAAGTTTTTGTTATATTTTTCTACTTAAAGCGACTTGTAGGATATTTTTGATCATTTGCTTATGTCTAGAGTTACGAACATCTGCACGAATATAGGTATTACTGCATGAATATATGCACTCTTATTGCTGACATAGAAGCCTTGATACAAATATACATTAGTGAATAATGGGGCCTCTTACCAGCAAGCTAGGTGTTTGCCATTGATTGTAAAAGTACAGAACAGTTTTATGGGAGGACTGAACTTAGACTCATAATACAAACTCGATTGTACAAAGAAAGCCTAGGGACGAAAGCCTAGGTACAGCAGACTAAGCACAATTGTTTATTTTAGATTCTGGAGGGTGACGATAGAGGCTCGGGAAGGCGACGGCAGCCCTGCCTTACTCCTTGGACGATCGGTGTGCAGCCTTGGCTCCAGAAGATTTGCTTAGCGTTGAAAAAATGCTCTCTTTGCTCTCTCTCTGCTCTTCTCTCCAAGTACTCTGGTGCTCTCTCTGATCTCGAAAAGTGCTCATGTGTGCGCCTCTCTCTATGTAAGTATCTGTCCCCTCCTTGCAAGGGAATGGCACCCTGCTATTTATATGAATGGGGTGTGATCATTAGGGTTGCAAATGATTGCTTCTTGGAGATGGCGGCGGCCTGTGGATTGATCAATCTAGGCCATTCATTTTGGTTGTGATGAATCTGGACCATCAAGTGTAGATTACACCAAATCTCATCAGCAATTAATACTGATTGAAATAAATCTTCCTCATAATGATCTTCTGATGTCTGCGAATAAATTTGATTTATTCTCCTGCCACGTATCCCAGATTATTGAGATTTGACCCAATCTCTGATTATAATAAATCTGGGAGATTGATCGGCTTAGGACACGTGTCCTAGGAGCCACTGGAGGGATCTGAACCGCATGACGAATGAGCCGCATAAGAGTTGGGCCGCATAAGGTTCGGGCCACGTGTCAGGGCTGCTCGGGTAGTGGCCTTCCTTCGAACTTTTGAACCGCATGGAGGTGATCATTGCAAGCCGCATAAGGATTCATCTGCTTGAGCCGTATAGAAATGGTCCGCTCCAGCCGCATGGGAAGGCCTCCATTTGAGCCGCATGAGACTATCTCGGCCTGAGCCGCATGGCACGGCTTAATTCTGAACCGCATGGGAAGTCTTCGCTCGAGCCGCATATGATCGTCCACGTGGCAAGACCACGTGTCATTTTATGGATCTCGGGGGATTTGTGTCAGAGATCTCTTTCTCTTCCCTAGGGGACTGTCATTATGACAGAGTCATAATTACCACTTTTGTGTCAGGACTGTCATTTTTTCAGAGTTGTCAGTCGTCAAAGCAATTAATGCAGCATGGGTCGAAGGGGAACAATATTACGCCACGTGTCTTTTGAGCCGCATAGGATGTCTTGAGCCGCATAGCCCCTCGTGCCGCATGAATCTGTGAGCCGCATGGGCTTCCTGAGCCGCATGGAGTTTCCTGGCCGCATGGATCCTTCTTTAATATTTTCCATGCTTCTACACTAGGTATTGGTGGAGATCGAATTGAACTCGACATGACATTATAAGGAATTGAGCATAAATAAACAAGAAATGCAAATATGGGAAGAAATTATAGGGCTTAATGGAATTGATAGTAAGAAGAAAAAAAATTGCTTACAAAATAATGTAACATACTATTGAGAATTCAAATCTCGATCCCCCTTTCTTCTCTCTCTTTGTCTATTTATACTAATAACAATATCAATTATTACTGGAACTTACTGAGATGGACTGACAGTACTGGTACCTGAGTATTGAGTTGACACTACGATACTAAAGGAAACTTATGTTCACTGATACTCACTGGAGAGTAGTTACCACTCTGCAATGGGTAATTTGCTTCTTCTTCTTTTTTTCTGAATCTCCTTTTGTTAATGCTATCTATCTATCTATCCATGCTTTGTAGTTGGCCTTGCTCATGATACTGATATGAACTAACCGAACTATATGTACCTACCATGCTCAATCAACCATTATAAGCCATTGAAATGCATAATTGTTGGCCTCAGTCCAAAGCCAGAGCTAGTTCTTTCTTTTCTACCTGGCAATTGGTTGTGTGACTAATCTAGTTCTCGGAATGTGGAAGCTAAGGCTAAATTAATTAATTGTGATTAGTGGAAGTAGGGATCTTGTTATTACAATATATATAACATAATAACATTACTAAACCTAGCTAGAATAAAAATATACCTAAATCAATAAATGAGTAGAAAGTAAGATCACCAAAGAAACATGAGTAGTTAAGGTGTCCAAAATCATTTGTCTTAAATTGAAACACCTTGTTTTAACTTGATTTGTGCATAACACATTCATATATCCATAAACATAAAATTTCCAGTACAAGTGTAACAAAGTCCTAGTTGGATGCATGACAGATGTATATAGGACAATATATAAAACATAATATTGCTCTAGAGAATTATCTGTCAAAGAAAACATAATGGCAATAGCTTAATCCTAATTATATATTAAGCAAATAATCTTAATTTATTGCAACATTTAGCAAAATACAACAAGCTAATATGATTACAGATAGCTAAGTCCTTTCTTGTATGTGTGTGGCATATTGAAGGAATAATATGTTCTCTGAAATTGCAAATACTAGACATTTGTTAAGGATAATAGAACAACGACATTGATATATTTTAGTCTTAATCAAGCAAACAATAAATATTGTATTGTAGTTATTAGCAAGAAGCATGGTAGCGACAAAATATGAACTAGAATGCAGATTTTATATCTGAAACTACTATCTTCTCTATATTAAACATAATACTATGAGAACAAAATGGCTTAATTGATTGGAATAAAGCAAAGAAACCAAAATTGGCGAATAAATGTAGTGTCCAAATCTAATATAAACCCTAACTTTATATCTTTCTGAACTGCTAGTGAGATGAAAAAACTCTTATTTAAAATGATGCAAACTGATGAATTGGACATCAAATTGTTTTTAAAAGATGTACATTATTTCATGCACATATATACATTTATTTTCAGAATAAAATTACTTAAAATAATCCTTGTAATAAATAGAAGAGGTTATAAATAAAACACTCATGATTTTTTTTAAATACTCAAACTCCTTGTAAACCTTCCCAAAACAAAACAAAACCAAGTAATTCAATTCTCTCAATGAAATTCAATTTATTTTGATAGCCTCAAAACCATTTTCAAGATTTCTTACAGAACAATTCAAGATCCCTACAGGACAATCAAAATCTTGTTAATTTTGTGCATTACATTACATATAATTATTTCCCCTTAGAAGAGTTGATAACAAATACAATTGAGTATCCTGCCCAAAAATTCATATAGTTACACCTAAATCAATATTAAACATAAACATCGATACATATTAACCTAACTCAGTAGACACAAAAACAATAGTTTATCGAATAATGCTAAAACCGGAATCAAAGATTTCATGTATCCCAGTATAACACAAAACTTGGACCCTAACTTCGAATAATATTAAAGCCTAAATTTGTATTAAAGCTGACCAAATGAAATCAATTGAACACAAAATTAGTAGATCATGAAACTTTGAAAGTTTTTAAAATACCCTAACTTTGAACTAAACTATAACACAAAATTAGTAGAACGTGTATGACGAACACGAAATTAATAGAACAAGTATGTAGAACTAAAACTGGATCCCTAATTTCTTGGATAAACGAAATTAGATTTGGTTTAGAATAATACCCCTTCTAACGTAGTTGAGGAGAGAGAGAAAGCTGTCTCCCCCTTCCAACGCAGATGTGGAGAGAGGAGACGGAGAGGTGGAGAGAGAGCTTTGTCTCACCCTTCCAACGCAAATATGGGGAGAGAGCTTCGTCTCCCCCTTCCAACATATATATATATATATATATATATATATATATATAGAGAGAGAGAGAGAGAGAGAGAGAGAGAATAAGTAGATCCTTTCTTATATTAACCAAAAAATATTAACGGTTCAGATCAAAGATATGAACGGTTTAGATTTGTTGGGTCAAACATTAAATAAAAAATTAGATAAAAGAAATGACAGGACAGTACCCAAAAAATTTGGCTTCCAACTTTTCCTTTCCCATCGCAGTTTATTGGGACATAACTATTTTTGTCCAAAATTGGATTCCGATGAGCCGGCGTCAAAAAGTCCCGTTGACCCGGACTATGGGGCCTGCTTTACACCGAAATGCGTGCCAGGGTCCACATCCTCCAAATTAAGCAAACTTTATACAAAAATGTGCCAGAACGATGCCACGAGTCTACTGGTGGCGTCAGAAATTGAATTCGGAGTCCCGGGTTCAAAAATGGAATTTTACAAGTTGGAAAATACGAATTTGGATGGCCAACTTTGGCGTCGAATTCAACCAATCAAACGTGCTCACTATGAAACAAAACTGAAATGGCAGGAAGAGGGTTATACCAGCTTCGCATAGGAACCAGTAGCACGCCAGACGGAGCTGCGACGGCGGAGTTACGAGCTGACGAAGTCGGCTCCATAAAACTGTCCAAAAATAACACAATTTAAAGTGTCAACTTTGTGGCCGGTTTTGATCTATCAAACGACGAAATTAACGGATGAAATTTGAGAGGGATGAAGGAGTATATACCGAGATTGAGACGGAGCAAAGAAATTACCGATCCAACGGTCGGATTGTCCAAAAATTCCGTACGAAGTTGCTGTCCCGAAACGAGATTCTGACCTCGTTTCCGAGCTCGTCACGACGGGAACCCGTGCCAAACGCACGGATCGCCTCCGATACACGTCGGAGAGAGGAGCGAAGGCCACAGGGCCTGCCTGGAGGGTGCGCCCGGCCAAGAGGGGCCGGCCACGGCGGCCACGGCCGGCGGCAGCGCCGTGCGGCGGCACGACGACGCACGACGGCGGCCCGCGCACGCGCGCACAGTGCGCTGCTGCTGCTGCGGCTGCTGTGGCGCGCTGCTTGCGGCTGCGCGGCCCGACGCGGTGGCGCGCTGGTTGCGGGCGGCGAGGGTGGTGGTTGAAGTGGTGGTGGTGCGGTGGTGTTGTGGATGGTGATGGTAATAGTGGTGATGGGGTGAGAGAGACAGAGAGATTAGATATATAATATATATGTGTATATATTATTTAAAGAAGAGAGAGATAGTGAGAGATATTTTAGAGAGAGAGATATTTATATACAAGGAGGGTATTTTTGAGTAGGAAAAAAGGCAATTACAATAGTGGGGTGTATAGGTAGTCATGACAGGGGTTACACCAAATTGGGTTTGGTGTTGGGTCAAGTTTGGACAAGCTTGGGGCCAAGATTTAATTAAAATAATAAATTAAACTAATTAAAATTATGGATGGAATGGGAGCACAAGAGAGATCAAATCGGTGGCACGCAAGTGGCACGTGCATAGTGGGCTCAAAACATGCCAGGACCATATATTGGGTCGACTGGATTGGACCGATGTCGGGCCCAAAAATTAAGTTGAAAATTAAATCACAAATTACGACAGACGATAAATTGGTCAAAATTGACCTGAAAGTTGCGCGAAGCAAATGGAGCACAAGGGAACAAGTTCGAGTGGGACACGAAATATCAATATGAAGATAATCTCGTCTACTACAAACTTCAAGAAGGAAGTTTCCAGAGACTGGCATCCCTGATGCTCTAGAATTCCAAGTCACGGTAAAGAGCATTTAATGATCAAAATTAATTAAATAAAATGAATTATCGAGAATAAATTATTTAGAAAATTTGAAAATAAATCCCGAAAATTCAAGGGGCTTACATGTGGACATTCTGTTATTATTATTATTTTTTTTGCATTTTAGCGACGTTTATCGACGTCTACCTGCGTCGCTAAACGTCAGTAAACGTCGCTAAATTAACAGGAATAGCGACGTTTACCGACCCAGCTTCCCTCTTCTGCAGAGTCGGTAAACGTCGGTTAAAAGTAGCATACGTCGCTAAAATTTCCGACGTTGACCGACATCAGAGAGACGTCGCCATTTTCTCGACGTGGTGTCCGTGAACGTCGGTGATTAGCGACGTTTATTTAGAGTCGGTAAGCGTCGGTAATTGCGACGGTTACCGACGTTTTGCCTGTCAGCGACATGGCTTTCCGTGACCACAAGAAAACGTCGCTAAAAACGTTGGTAAATACGATTAGCGACGTTTTTTGTCATTTAGCGACATTTTCTGGCGTCGCTAATATGACCTATTCTGGTAGTGAGTCCGTGCACCATCCGACGAGTCAGAAGAGCGAAGTGTTCCAAAGTTCTTCGTCGAACTTGCTGGTTCCTGGAAGCTGTTCGTGTGGGACGAATCAAGCTTTGATCGCTGGTGATCATTCACCCCAGCAGGCTGTTCTTCCTTCCACTTCATCGCCAGTCATCCACTTCAACTCATTCTGAATGAGAACAGTTCTGATCTAATCAGAAACTGTTAGTGGACAATCACTGTTGCTGCTAGCAATTCCATTTGTACCTTCTTTTTAGAAAAATTACGTTCGTTTGCTGCTGTTACGAAACCTTTTTATATTTTCATAACCCAGAATCTTCCAAGGAACTCTGTTGTGCACCTTCTTTGAAGTGTTACGTCGAAACGTTATTTTTTACAATCGTTTTATTTCTCAGTTTTTTATCAAAAATTATGTCCCGGGACTAACAATTCTTTAGCATTTTCTTTCCTTTGAAAAATTACAATTTCCATTAATTTTTCTTTTCGATGTTTGGAAATACCAATGATTACTTCAATGTGGAAAAGTGATTCTTTGCTTGGATGGATGTAATCATTTTCTCCCCTAATTTTTCTTCCATTGGAAATCACTTTCTTTTCCTCCTTCAATTTGGCTCCCAAACATAGAAAACTAATCACTTTTCTTTTTCAACTCGATAATTCTGCGAACCAAATGAGACCTAATCTAATTCCCAACAACTACAAAAGTTTGTCATATATTCGAATTGTAATTGTAATTGAGGTGGGGTCTTAACAATAAATCGGACTTTCAACTTTCGTTAAGTGTCAAAAAAAAAATTCCATCTTCGTTTTACTATGCTGTGTTATTACAACTTGCAGGCATGCATGCAGTGTAGTAGCTGAAGCTAGGGAGCTAGGGAGCTGATGCTGCTGAGTTAGGTCAGACCATTTATTTATACTCTGCACAAGGGAATCATATCGATTTGTTTGATTGCCATTTACTCACATGAATCCTTCTCCCTGCCTGCAGCAATCAATAATTACACATCCCCACCCCCACACCACAACAATATTTGTAGTGTAACCCTAATTTCATATATATATATATATATATATATATATATATATATATATATATATATATTTTACGTGCATATATATATATATATATATATATATATATATATATATATATATATATATATATATGCACGTGCCTACACGTATTTTAACTTTATTTTAATTTTATCTAGGAAGAACAAAATTCCGTATAATAGCAAACTATATACATATTTAAATTATATGTAATTACTTAGCCGTTCTTATTAAATTTAATGAACAATTTTAATTAATAAAATTAGGTAATGACATATTTGAAAGAAAAAATTTACAGTGAAACCAATTTTTCTTATTATATAGTTGTATAGAGTATAGATGAACAAGAAAGTTAGATAAAGATATATTTGGATTAAAAAAATTACGGTAAAACCAACTCTTTTTATTATATAGTAGTATATAACTTTTTTATTATTATATAGTAGTTGTATATAAGTAGTATAGTAGTATATATATTCTCGTTTGGAGGTTAGACTCCCGGCAAACGCAAGAAAATATTCTCGTTTGGAGAGCCACTATTGATACATAGCATTCAACAGAAAGAAAAGAAAAGAAAAAACCTCTTCCTTTCCTATATTCAGAAATCACACATTTACAGAACAGGAGGTCAGAGCTAACGACGACAAAGACCCACGCAAAATTGGTAAATATACAAGAGTAGCCCTGTGTCAGTAGTAGTTTTGACTGGCTCATCGAACCCTCCAAAACCCTAATTATAGTCAAATATGGGCTTTAGTTCATGTTATCAATTCATTAGCACATCCCCTTGATTTTCCATTGGAGATGGATGTCGCCGGCAACGTTGAGGGCGTCGGAGTACGTCCCGAGAAGCCCCCGCCGAGTGAAGCCTACGCAGTACAGGCCCTTCTCCCCTTTCGACCCGTTGGGGAACGGCTCCTTCGGCATTCCCTCCTTCGAGAAGAGATCATCTCCATTCTGCAAAATAATGTCGTACGTACATAGATTAGTGCTAATTAAGATTGCTCTTAATTATTATTATTATTTATGTTGTTACTACTACTACATGTGTATATGTACTACATGTATACTACATGTTACATATTTGTTACCTACTATATGTGTATATGTACACTTATTTACAACAGAGACGACATGCTTCTTCATTCCACTGTAGAAAATATTTGGTTGGCATGTTGGGTTGTTGACCTACTTTTATGTAACATGTAGTACTCTCAACTTTTAGTGTCATATCATTATAGAATCATCCCAACAGTGGCTTTAATGATTATGTGAAGCATTGAATGAATCATACATAAAGTGTATATAATTAGCATGCAACATGCATATTATCATGCAAGTACTGCAACGACAGCAGCAGCTAAATTCTTTATCCCAATTTTTTTTTTATCATTATTGTCATGTAAGTACTTGTGAAATATTGTACTCCAAATTGTGAAATATTAGGCTAAGAAAAATTCTCTATTCCACTACAAGGCATCAACTTCGCCATGTACGCCTTCTCCAGTCAGCAACAGAAACGAGACTACGTACAGTTTTTATGAACTGCGATAGAAGAGATGGTTGTCATATAAAATCTAAGAAGGCTAGTTGTTGAATAAGTAGCATTTATTTTGGATTCCAAATAATTATTTGTTCATGTCAAGAAAGAGGGAAAGAACGATTCAATTCAATTCAACAAAAAATAAACGTTGTCTGCAGCAATTCAAAGGATTAAATGAAAAGCTCAACATAAAACTAATGCAAATTATGCAGGTAAGGATTTTTATTTTCTAAACTACCATCACTACCAACAGTTAAGGATGGTGGTTCTCGACATAGTCGTTTTGGATATTCTAATGGTCATCTATAAATACTAAAAAATAATTTCTTTTTAAGCACTTAAAATAAACATTTTTTCTAACATTCTACTCGATGGAGGCTAAAGAAATTTTACATTATAAATATATACGGAGGTTAAATTTTTTGAAATATTCGAGTTTTTCTGACTCTGTGCGATTGTACAACTTATACATACTTAGGACAATCCTGGTTCCGTCTATGATTTGATGTCATGTATGTGAAATTGTATATTAATGAGACACTAGCCGCTGGTAGAATTTATGGTGTGCCAAAAGATCTTTTCCACGTATATAAAAGGGGAATAATATCTAAAGCTCAAAATGGATGAAAGAATAACTCCCAGTCCCTTGGGAAATGCAGCCTTTAAATGGAAAATTAGAGAAAGGGAGCATGCAGTGGTCCATAATTAAACCACTCATGATTTTTTTTTTTTTTGGTTGCTTGCAGCTCCAAACCAAATCTAAAAAGGAGCAGAATGCATTAACCCAAAGGAGAAAAAGCTAAGTTGACAAGGAATAGATCACAGGGGTGTCAGAGAGATTTTTAATTTCCCCAAACACTACTAAATGCTCATTGCATGAATAGAGCCACTCCAATCATTAAGTTCACAAATGCAATGCCCACACCACATGAACTCATTCAAATTAAAATACAATTATATATATATATATATAGTTGCGGATCAAAAGTCCCCTTCCTCCTGCACTATCGATTCGAGGTCGGAACTTTCGATCCGGACGTAAATATATATATAAAGAAAAAAATATATAAAAGAGAGATACCTTGAGCCATGAAGGTACATTGCTCTTGTAACCAGTTGCAAATATTATGGAATCAAAGTTTTCCTCTCTCCCATCAACAAACTTTGCACCTTCCTTTGTTATTTCCTTAACCCCTCCCGTCACCTAAAACAAACAGTTAACACCAAACAATTAGTTAGTTTCTAACATATGTTGCACGGCTACAAGCGCGACACCATATCTGGTCCCAACTTACTTTAATGGCCCCTGACCTGATCTCGGCAAGAGCGCCGACATCGAGAACCGGGGTCTTCCCCGTGAGGTTCTTGAGCTCGATCGGGCCGGTCTTGGGGCGGCGCAGGCCGAGACGGTCCGTGTCGCCCAGGACCAGCTTGGCTGCAGCCAGGAGAAATTTGTCAACCAACTTGACCGAGACCAGCTTCAGGAGTGCCATTGCTATTCCAAAGGTTGAGAATCCCAACATCTCCCTCGGCAGCACATGCACCTGAATAAACACTTGTTATGTTATATATACGATATTTTTCCGTGTCATATTCAATACGTGTAGTTGCGATAATTACGTACATTGTTTCTGACGACCACAAATGGATGGGCATTGTGCCTACAGAGGTCCAAACTGACTTCCATGCCCGAGTTTCCGCAGCCGACGACGAGCACCCGCTCCCCCGAGAACTTGCTCCCGGACTTGTACTGGCACGTGTGGACGACCCGTCCGCGGAACCGGTCCAGGCCGGGCACGTCCGGCACGACCGGCTCCGCGTTCTCGCCCGTGGCCGCCACCAGCCACCTGCTGACCAGCTCCTCCCCGTCCCCGGTCCGGACCCTCCAGACCCCGAGCAGCGGGTCGAAGCGGGCGGCCAGGACCGGGCAGCCGAACCGGGGGCGGACGTCGAAAGCCGAGGCGTAGGCTTCCAGGTAGGAGATGAACTGGTGCTTGGAGGGGTATTTTGGGAAGTGCGACGGGAAGGGCATGAGGGGGAGCTGGCAGAATTGTTTGGGGAGGTGGAGCTTGAGGCAGTCGTAGGTCCGGTCGAGCCAGAGGGAGGCGATGGAGCCGGTCTTCTCGAGGACGGTCGAGGGAATGCCGAGGCTGTGGAGGCACGCGGCGGCGGCGAGGCCGGACGGGCCGGCGCCGACGATTATTGGACCGGGGATCCACGTGGGTTTGGGCTGGTCGGTTGGGCCCATGGTTTGGTTTGGTTTGGTTTGGAGTGAAGGAAAGGTGTTGGGAGTGACTGTGATATATATAGAGAGAGAGGCACTGTGAAGTGAAGGGTTTATGGGTTTATGAGTGCAGAGAGGAGGGGGGGAAGCGTGAAGGCTAAGGCAAGGATTTGGTTTGGAGGAGGAGTGTAAGTGCATTCACGTCATTCCTCTGCTCACAGAGAGGAGTGAGCCTCTCTCTCTCTCTCTATCTCTCTCTCTCTCTCTCTCTCTCTCTCCTCTTTAAAGCTTCAATCACTCTCCTTCACTCTGGAAATGAAATGAAATGAGATGTGGCAGTTGACATGGACCATTGGCTAGCTAGCACCCGTTATGCAGTAGTAATACGCATGGGGTTGGGATCGAATTGATCATTTATGGACATTGATCACCTCCATTTTTTTTTTCTTCCTTCCTTTCAGCACTCCTTTGTGGGGGAATAAGGTGGAAGATGCAAGGAAAGAAACACAAGTACATGCATGGTGATCAACACTTATCTGGCTAATCCCATGTTTGCATTTAAGAACTTATATTTTGGTACAGGGCAGATGGAGTAAAAATTCAAAATTCCATCTGCAGTTTGTATAGATGGCTGGCTACAATGCACATCCCAGTAACAATCATGTTATGTTGTGTATGGCACCAAGTCATGAACATGTTAGAGGGTGAATCTACTTCCTATGTGGAGAAAGCTCTAGAGTGGGGCGAGAACTGTCCAAAGTCCAATGTTTGGAGAAACTTGGGGAAGTCGGTGCAATTTTTGGAACCAAGGCAGCCAACTCGGAATTCTAATTGTGGCCGACCGAAACTATGATTTTGTCCGAGAGTAGGATGTACAAATAACAGAAATTATGATTTTTTTTCCGAGGGTAGAACGTGGCAAAAATGAGCGATAGCTCGTGCAGTACGCGCACACAGCACCGTACGCCGACGCATCCCCCTTCCACTCCCACTCCCACCCCCACCTCCTGCTCCACGTCCACCCATCCTGCCGCCGCGTCCGCCCGCGCGCTAGCGCCGCCCCTTCCGTCCGTCCCTCCCTCCTCCTGCTCCGCGTTCGGCTGTCCCGTCGTCGGTCGGACCGCCGCATGCTACCACAGTGCTAGCAAAAGCATTAGCTAAGTAGTGCGGTTGTTTATGTTATTTGCACACCCTACTCTCGGGTAAAACCAGAATTCCGTTAGCCACAATCAGGATTCCGATTTGGCTTGGCTGCTTTGGCTCCAAAAATTGTGTCCTTTTGTCACCTTGGACTTTTCTGAGCTTCTCCAAAAATTGGATAGTTCACGTCCGACTCTCGAGCTTTCTTGACATAGGAAGTAAATTTTACCCCCAACATGTTCATGACTTTGTGTCATTTACATGGACATGATTTTTGGGTCATCTATGTAATCAGGTTGACTAGTGGTATACTTGAGAAATACTTCAACGCCGACCTCAAATTATGGATTCAAAACCAATCTTGGTCTTTCTGGCATATGTACATACACGTACAATCAAGAAAGTAGTGATTCATTGCTTATTGGGTGTGGACAGGGCTGGCCCTGGGATAAGCCGGACAAACCATTGGGCTTGGGCAACCCTCGGGTCAAGGCAATCCCCCCATGTCACGCCCCGCTCCCGTAGGAGCGATCGTCCTCGCTAAGGCGTGATGCCGCACGAGCCTAGATTGCGCTCGTGCAAGGCAGTTTCATAACGGCCGATTTCAGCGGCCGCGACGGGGTCGTCGCACAGAAGTCCCAAGCAGAAATATTGAAACATGCAGTGAAAATTAAAGACAAAACACAAGTTATTCAAAACGTGCTCTTTATTGATATTGAACAATCAGATTACAATAGGCACAAAGCCATGATTACAAGTCTCTCAAGCTCACTTTTCTCTCATTTTACAAGTCTCTCTGCTCTCTCTCATCTCTCGATACAATGCTTGAGCCAGCGGAAGCTTCGGAAGGGAATGTCCATACATTATGTCCCTTATAAGTCTTGACTTCACGCGACCGCACGCTTCGAATCGCCAAGGAACTTCGCGCCTCGACGCATCCAAGCGAGCTCCACGCCACGAGCTTCTACCTGTGCCTGCACATGAAAACTGTGTGGGTGTCAGCACTCAACTGTACTGTTGGAGTGAGCTCCTCGTCCACCCATACAAAACCGACACGTTCATTTACTTTGTGCAATACAAGTCCCTTTACGATTGTCTTTCTAGTCTTGCCTTAGGATCAGTTTTAAGACTTAGACGTCTGACCAAACCGATGTATCATGACATGGTCGTGCTATAATGCCAACGTGTATTTCGATCGAGGCAGTGCCTCATCGCTTAGTGTAACACCCACTTTTCTAAAATGAGGGTAATTTTGAACTTTTATAATTTTGATTAATCGATAATAAGATTTAACTCATGTTGTGATTTTTGGTAATTTTTTTAATCAATTTAAAACTATTTAAAATATTGAATTGTGATTTTGATGGTTAACTAGTTAATTTCTAGTTTTGCTAAGCTTAGAGACTAACCATGGGGACCTAACCATGTGATTAGAATGACTATTTACAACTTTTTAGGCTAAGGGTATTTTGGTCATTTTGTGACTTTTGAATTATTTAGGATTTTGATTAATTGATGAATTTTAGATTATTTTAATAATATTTAAATTGATGTATTATGATTTTGGTCATTTTTCATATTTTAATATTTTGGAAATTTTTTATATTTTTAATATTGTTTTTATTAGATTTGTTTAGTCAGGTTTGAGTTTCGTCTCGTTCCGACTTGTATTGTGACCCGGGTAGCTTGAACTCTAGATGGGACCCAATATTAAGTTAAGCATGGCTCACAAGACCCAACATTAAGTTAGTTAATTAAACTAATTTTTATCATGTTAGAATGGTTAAGTTAGAGACTCAAAACTAGATCATTTTGACCCCAAACTTGAACCTAGTCTAGACTTAACCATATGAGACTAGAGAGGGACAATTAGGACATTTCCCATTAGCCCTAATGGACTCTTTATGGCAGCCACATTTAGGAGAGAATGATTCATTTCATTCATTACAATCTTGCCTCTTTTATTTTTCTTTTGTTCTTTCCCAATTTTAGAGAGCCTTCCCATTGATTTTATCTCCAAATCAAATCATTCCTTCACCAAACCTTCCCTCAATCATTCCCATTGTCCAAGGGAAGGGTGTTACCAAGAATTGGAAGAGGAGTGCAAGGAGGAGTGTCCACTTTGAGGGATCTTCGTATCGGAGCCGTGTCCTAAAGGATTTCATTGGAATTCCACTCCCAATAGGTAAAACCCATCCTCTAAATTGATTTTCTTTGCATATAAATTAGTTTTGAATTCGTAGGATCCATCCTCATGCATGTGTCCCATTTAGATTCAAATTTGAGGCCATTTGGAGCTCTCTTGAGGATTTTAGATATGTGTTTTGTGTCCTACTTGATAGATCCCAAATTAGGACACCCCATGTGTATGTATGTATGATAATAGTTTAAATAGATATTTAAATTCAGTTTTATAATGGTTAGAGAGTGGATTGATCTTAGTTAGGATGGTTAGAATGAGTTTCATTTGGATACCTATGTTTGTATCTAAGTATCTTGGCCTATATGTGTTCTTTTGTCAAATCCGTCATAATTTTCATCCACATTTTTATTAACCAAAGCAACTTTAAAATGTCATAACTTTTAGCTTAGAACTCCGATTTATCTCCCTTTTTTTTAAAAAAAACCGTATCGAAGTTAGCTTTCTAAATATATATTTTAATAAGCCAAATTCTTTCTATAACTTTCTGTAGAATTATTTGAGTGTCAGTTGTACGAAAGACGAACGTGTTTCGGTATTTTCGCGATTTCGGGAGCTTCCGGACACGAAAATGCGATCCGTTTAAAGTTTCGGAAAGCTAACACAAAGGGCTACGACATACTTTAATCCTAG
Source organism: Iris pallida (assembly GCA_029216955.1). Lineage (NCBI taxonomy): Eukaryota > Viridiplantae > Streptophyta > Magnoliopsida > Asparagales > Iridaceae > Iris > Iris pallida. Next base: position 16,491,527 of record JANAVB010032220.1, read on the forward strand.
AATTTAGTGAATGCCCAATTGGTACAGTATTAGTTTTAAGTAGAAGAGTGACTATACGATATATGCATTTTTTGTAACCTATGAGCCTATGTAGTATGGATATTAAATGAATATAGAGTATGTAATGCATGATATGTTAGATAAATGAAATGATATATATATGATATATATTCTGTCACGACCCGCACCCGGATATACGAGTACGAATACGTGGGCCACGTCCAGCCTACGCCGCGGTATCGGCGGTAGAACGCTGTCAAGTGTACTATACTAACTACAACATCTAAGAATCCATAACTAGAAATGTACTCATGTCACATCACGAAACTAAGGAAGATAAGACAAGAACTAATAACAGTATCACTAGAACAACTAGAATCTACAATGATTATAAGACAGGAAGATAAAGAAGGAACAACAAGACTAACTAAGGAATAACTATCAGGCAACTCACATAGAGGAACAGTGTGAACCACCTCAGCTAGAATCATCCTGCAGTCCAACAAATGTGGCACAACTACTCCTAAAATTTTGTCAACATATCCAGTCAGGTTGGAACGAGCACAAATCTCAAATAACAATTCTAATTAGACGATATTGAAAATGTAGCAGTAAATAGAGAGAATATACAAGAAATCATGAAATGTACATGTGAGTATCATGGCAAGGTATACTGTAATCTAGAGCAAGAACAAGGCAAGTAAAACTGATCATGGCATGTACAAGAATCAAGAATCATCTATCTAAGTGTGTGAGTACTAGTTTCAACATGTGGCCGGCTTGGGTCTTGCACAAGGTCTACTTGCCTGGTTAATCATACGTGAGGTGTATGATTAACACTCACAAGGTCTACAAGAATAACAAGGTGGATAATGACCACACATCTACACTAATACTCCCCGTCCCCAACTAGTATAGTGGATCCAACCATGACACATCATGACATGCGATTCTCCGAGAGGGTAGCTAGCCTTCGCTGGAATCGTATCTATACAATGCACAAGGAACAAGAAAGACTTGCACAAGATATACCAAGGAGAGCGAGGAATAATATCTCATGACGGGATCCAGGGAAATACCAATCCGTGTGAACAATGTGTCAAAAGAACAAGGGTATCTACACTAAATACAAGAAACATAGACGATATCATAAAACAGAAATATTATCAGAGAATGTACTCGCCTGTGATCTGGTGGAATATGTCAACTGGTCCAAGAACAGTGCCTCGAGGACCTATAGGTGGAATACTGTATCAATATAAGGGTTTGGAAGTAAATCAAGTAATACTAAGTCAAACTAGGTCAAGACAAGTCAAAGCAAGTCAAACTAGGTCAATCTAAGTCAAGGGTTGAGTTACAGTTGACTTCTGGTCAACTGGTCAACTCTGGTCAACTATAGGCCAAACTTGACTAACGTTGACTAACAGTTGACTTTGGATCAACTGGTCAACTCTGGTCCAGTTCAAATCAATTTTAGGCTACGGTTGACTTCTGGTTGACTTTTGGTCAAAATAGTCAACTTGGTCAACCAAGGTCAAACCTAGTCTAACCTAGGTCAAATGTTGACTCTACTTCGACGTTCAGTCAAAGTAGTCAACCATGGTCAATAAGGTCAAGCTAGTCTCTATAAACATCTACAAGGTCAACTTATGAATTTCAGTGATTTAGAAATTACTGAAATCGACGGGTCTCTAAAACAACCCAAAGGAGAAAATATTATAGTAATAGGATGACACAAAAAAGAAGAAATCTACAGATGTTGTCGGATGATGAAACTAACATCACCAACGTGTCCCGAATGGTCAAATCAGCTAGGATAGCCTGTCCAAAAGTCCAATTTGGAAACAGGAGCAAAACGGTAATTTTGGGCCAAAATGATTTCCGCCGCTGGACACTTTGCATCGAAAAACGTACCGAAATAAAAGTACACAAAACCTAATAAATTATATGTCTACGAATCCAGAATGACGATGCGAACCCAACAGTATATCCAGAATTGGATTCCGTTGACCCGATCTCAAATTGGTCCGTTGACCGGGACATTGAAATCCGATTTGCACGGAAAAGCGTGTCGGAGTCAATGTCCTCAAAACTCAGCAAATTATATGTCAACGAGTCCAGAATGACGATACGAACTCAACGGTATATCCGGAATTGGATTCCGATGAGCCGAACTCAAAATAACCCGTTGACCCGGATATTGGTATCCGACTTGCACCGAAATGCGTACCGGAACCAATGTCCACTAAAACCTAGCAAATTATATGTCAAAGAGTCCAGAATGACGATACGAAATCAACGGTATATCCAAAATTGGATTCCGATGAGCCGATCTCAAATTGACCCGTTGACTCAGAAAGTGGGACCCGCTTTGCACCGAAATGCAGGCCAGGGCCCACGTTCTTCAAATCAAGCAAACTTTATATGAAAATATGCCAGAACGACGCCACGAGTCTACTGGTGGTGTCAGAAATTGAATCCGGAGTCCCGGGTTCAAAAATGGAAATTAACAAGTGCAACACTAAGAATTCGAACGGCCAACTTTGGCGTCGAATTCGACCGACCTAACAAGCTCAAAATGAAATAAAATCTAAAGGAGACAGGAAGAGGGTTATACCAGCTGTGCACCGGAACTAGTAGCGCACAAAACGGAGCTGCTACGGCAAAAATACGAACCCGCGAAGTTGGCGTCACAAAACTGTCCAAAAATAGTACAAATTAAAACATCAAATTGGTGGCCGGTTTTGATGTATCAAACGACGAAATTAACGGGTGAAATTTGACAGAGGTGAAGAGGGATATACCGAGATTGAGACGGAGCAAGGAGTTCGCCGATTCAACGGTCGGATCTACCAGAATATTGGTGCGAAGTTGCTGTCCCGGAGCGAACTTTCAGCCTTGATCCCGCGCGCGTCACGCCGGGATTCCGTGCAAAACGCACAAATAGGGTGTTTCTCGCGCCGGGGAAGAGGGGACGCGCCATAGGGGCCTGCCCGGGGGTGCGCCCGGCCAAGGGGGGCCGACCCCGGCGGTGGCGGCGGTCGCGGTGGCGCGTGGCCGGCAGCGCCATGCTGCGACTGCGGCTGCTGTTGCGCTGCCACTGCTGGCTGCTGCTGCAGCGCAGTGCGCGCAGCTGTGCGCGCGGCCAGGCCGGCGGCGGCACGACGGCGAGGCTGCACGCAGTGGGGCGACGACTGCGGGGGTGAGGTGATGGAGGAGAAGAGGAGGAGAGTGGAGGTGGTTGTGTAGTTGATGGTTGTGTAGTTGATGGTGATAATGGTGTTGGTGTTAATATGAAGAAGAATGAAAAAATGAAGAAGAAGAAGTGAAGAAGAAGAATGGTGGGGGTGTCGTTCTTGTACAGCAAGGGGAGGGGGCTTGTCGGCTGTGAGAGAGAGAGAGGGGGAGAGTGTGATGATGGGTTGGAGAGAGAGAGTATGTATATGTATATATTATATAATGAGAGAGAGATATATATTTAAAGGGAGAGAAGGAAAAAAGTAGAGAGAGAAGGGTGAGGGGTTCGGCCACATGGGTGAGGGGTGTCCTGATGGGAGAGGGAAGGGGTTTAAGTGTGTAGGTAGAGAGAGAGTGATGGGAGAGGAGAGAGATATTTAATATATATGTGTGTGTGTATATATTAAATATAGAAGAGAGAGAAAGAGAGATAGAGATGGGTTTACTTCATGAAGAAGAAAATAGAGAGGGGGGTTCGGCTGATGTCACGCCCCAGAACCAGAATACTGGAGAGCGGGGGCAGACATAGCCAGCTACGTATAACGGAATGGAATCCACACCGCTATACGGTCACGGCTGTCTAGATATGTGAGGGTTTCACTACAATCCATCAGTCTCTTAAGGTCATAAAATAGCCTATTGTCTCAATCTCAACCAACTAATAATAATCACAAGATATCAGATCTCCAAATATACAATTGTAAGGCGTCCCAAATATTACATATCCAGATGATCATGAAGCTAGTCGTTACAAAATGTGAGGACTAGCAAGAGTTCAGTCATACATGATCAAACCCCGGGGCTTGTCAATCATGTCACAGCCCGTAGGCAGACAGTAAATAAGTACAATCGAGCTAACACTTGCTCGTCGGCTAAACGTCTCAAAAGAATAATTTATAATATTACAGTGGGAGAACAAAAAGAAACCCACTCGATGCCCTGGTTACGCCTGGTGACCACCATCGGGCTGGAAAGCAGGGAGATCCTTTGGTGTTGCTCCGGTATCTGGCCATACAAAACCAGCTTGGTCAGACCCCAGAAAGAGCAAGTGCCACAAAGGAGGCTTCACTTAGGAACTAAAACCAACAAATCATTAGCATTCAATATGTAAGAAAACAATAATAAGCAACACAGATTGAGGTTTGTGCTATACCAATGCACTGGCCCCAATCAGAGAAAATAATTAAGAGAAGCATTATTAACATAAAAGAACTGGAGAATCATGCTAAATAAAATATAGCTGGACAATATATGAAGAGAAACGAAGGTACTATTCCGAAAGCCAGGTAACAATCCTTAAACCAAACAAGGACCGAGATTGTAACCCTTCGCCTGAACAGAACTTAGTCTCTGATCATTTATTGCTAAAGGTGACAATCATTAAGGTAAAAATGAGAGAGTACAATGATAAAAGTGACAATGTATGTATATGTATAAAACATATAGGTAATACATAGATGCATGAATGAAATGAATGTTTACAATATGTTAATATAAATACAAGTATCTAATATGCATGAATGTAAGTATAATATAATACAAGTATACATGTATGTATCATGTAAATGTAATATACATGATATGTATATATGCATGTATACAAGGTAAGTATGTATGTATGTATTTCTATAAACTGAGTTAACCTATAATCTTTTACACACATGCATTCATACACCCTTTGACATCATGTATCCCATGTCACATACACCTACCTATCACTAAATTTTAGAACTTTAACACATATCCTTTCACACACATGCCAAACACACACATACTCACTTACTCTTTTACCTCTCTTTCTCTATATATATATATATATATATATATATATATATATATATATATATATATATATATATATATATATATATATATATATATATATATATATGTATGTGCCTATATATATAGCTTTTCTATACATATCTATGTATATGAATATGTGAATAGTGATGCAAATATATATATATGTGTGGAATGTACATATAGGTAGCCTATATGTTATGAGTGTACTACAATATACTAGATATATATATTGTTATGTGTATATGTGTTTGTGGTTTGGCTTAGGCATAATATAGCCTATAGCCTAGGGCTCTTAGCCTATGGTGTGTATGTTTGCCTAGTGAGAGTTTAGTTAGACTTGATTAGGCCTAAAATAGACTAGTTAGACTAGTATAGACTTGTTTGGTTTAGGTTTGACCTAGTTGACCTAGTTTGACTAGTCTAGTTGACTAGAGTTGACCAAGTGTTGACTTTAGCCTAGTTTGACCTAGACAGCATGTAGATGCATTATAGCAGTCTATTTCCTTATTTTAGACATGTTGTAACTTGTGTTGCTCTGATTAGGAGACAGACACCTCTCCTCAGGCAGTACACCCTCTTCGGACATTCAGTTATCAGGCGAGTACATTCTCTGATCATTTCATATCTTGTTTAGGATTATATTTTCTGTTTTAGATTATCTTACTTGATGCTGACACGTTGGTAACACGAATTAGTACTATATGGATCCCTTCATGAGATGTTATCCTTCTCGGGAGCATCAAATACTTTTGTCCAGTGTGTTTCACTTACATCACGTATCTTATGCTTCTATTATCATGAATCTTCGGGAATCAGATAGTGACTCATGTACTCACATGATCACCGAGCATTCACGAATCAATTTATGAATCATCCTTTATGGGCAACGTAGTATAATCATGAATCTTAACGTAACTTGAATGGATCTTTGTGTATTGATTGGGGATGGGAGAGTATAAATGAACATGTGAATAAATCCAAGTAGTGTAATCATGAATCAATTCCAAGTAGTGTAATCATGAATCAGTCCTTAGCCATTCACATGTTTATCCAGTACTCTGAATCACTAGCACTGTCTCTTTTTATATGTATTATAGATATTTACTTACAGTCTCTCTCTTACATTATGCTATTCTTCAGATCCTGTATTTTATTCTCTAGCATGATTACATTTCCTTTCCTGCTATGACTTGTTGAGATGTATTGTGCTCGCTCCTGTCCTGACTGGACCTGTTGATAAATTTTACAGATAGCCTGGAGGTTGCCTGCTAGCCTAGAGGAGACACAGTAGAGGTTGTATAGATAGCTAGGGTTTTGCTCATAGTTTATTTTCAGTTGTCTTGAGTTGTATTTATGGATTACTGTATTTGAGCTTTGAGATGTATTTCTGGGTTGTGTATCTTAGACACTTAGACTTCTATCTGCTGTATCCCTTTTGGATTTCATGTTTTATCTATCTTCCATTATGCTCTACCTTAGATGTGATTGAAACTGTATTCTGCTATGTCACCTGATTGAGTTTACATTATGCTATGTCACCCCCATTCGGAGAGTATAAACTGCTTAGCATTACATTGTTAGATGTTGTGACCTAGGACAGCGTTCTATCGCCGACACTGCGGTGTAGGCTGGACGTACCCACTTCTCGTGCCCTTACTCTAGGGTGCGGGTCGTGACACGTTTTTAGTGGTGGCCCATGCAGGTCGAGTTTGTATAGTGGTATTTGAACTAGAGTACCACTACAGCCTGCAGTAGGATTAGGATATATTTTGAAGGTACTCAATCACAGTTAGGATCCCTTGAGAGATTCCTGGAACGACCCTTGAGAATCTTATTTTAACTTCGATTTGAAAACTCTTCTCCCCTTGATTTGATTTATCTTTACTTTCTGTTGTTGGATTTGATTTTGATGATGATTGTTGAGTTTTGAATCTTGATGTTAGCTGTTGCATCCGAGTTTGTATTTATATGACTTGATGGATTTTTGTTCATTTTTGAATCTTAATCTTCGTTGATAAATTTGATTTTTTTTTGTATTCATTGTTGATTTAATTTAATTTTTGTCAAGATAAAATTATATGGGCTAGGTCATCTATGTTATGGAATCTAGTCTTCTACAGTCACATTAGCCAGCATGGTGAGGACATATAGTCTGACTTGGATATATTTTTCGGGTGTGGGAATTTAAGGTTTTCGCAGCCAAGCTAGCGGCATCGCAAAAATGTTAAATACCATGATTCTAGAGGTATGTGCCTAAGTCGAGGACTCTGTGATTATCGTAGCCTTGCTTACTAGTATGACGAGGATTTAGAGTACCATGATTCTAGATAGACGCATATGATTATCAGATTGTACCTTAAATATTTTTGAACATGTTTTCTCTACTTTTGTTTCAGTCCTTCAAAAAAAGAAAAAAAAGGAATTGTTATTTGTTTGTTTTGTTTTGTTCTCATTATTTAACTTAGGGTAGCTTTAACTGTTTTTATAAACCTTTGTGTAACTTCTTACTTTGAATTTCTTCTTAATACAATGAATCGATAATTTTGCTAGACCTTATCTTGGATTTGATATTTTAGCTCTGGGTTTCAAAATGGTTCCTTCTTTTAAACAAATAAGCAGAACATATTTCATCGTTATTTTCTTCTTTCTATTATTCTTGTATTAAATAATAATAATAAAACTGTCTTGATTACATCAATCACCTGCTTTGCAATCTTGGTAGGAATCTAAATGTTGGTCTTGATATAGAATTTGATTTTTATATTAGGACATAAGAATATATATAGTGGACACAGACACTTTGTCTGACACGTATGCATGCTACACTTTGATTATCAACCCATCTAAATGCATATTAATATGTTGTGGATGTTTAAATTCTCAAAACCCTAATATTCTGATACAGTACAGTATCAGAGACTGGTTCTCTGCTTTTCCAGTTTAAAATTCGTAATTTAAATATAAATTTCATGTTATTAGTTTTGTTTACATCACTGCACATGTATCTTATATACAAGATTTCAATTCTTAAAGAAATTGGTTGAGTTTTGTGTTTGAACTTGTCAAATCTGAGACTGTGTGTATATTAACCCTTAATACTGGATTTTAAATATTAGTTCAAATTGCTATTTTTAAATGTAATATTTTGAGGTATATACATTGTTGTATGTAGGAATATAATGTTAGGTTTCATATTTTTCCATGTTAGGTTGTGATAAATATTGGGTTGGTTTGATGTTCGAATTTTTCCAAAATCCTAAAACTGAATACATGTTAACATTTATCACATTGATTTTAAATGTTTAGTTCAATTTCAGATTTAATATGTAATGTTAAACTGAACTGAATGATTGAACCCTTCATTTTAAGTTATAACCCCTATACTCTTGACACTCTACACTAATGTACACAACTGCCATGTAAACATAACCCTTCATCTCTATGTTATGTTCATATATCTATATAGGTATATATATATATATTTTTTTTTACATATAGATATATGTATATATATATATGGTTAGCCATGTATGTTAAGAGTAAATAGGTTGTGCATTGTAGATTGTTTAACCAATATGCCATAAGTAGTGTAACTTGATAGCTATTGTTTTGAAACCCAAATCCTCTTATACACTTTCATGTATATTTCACACACACACACACACGTTTACTATCTAACCCTATGAACATGTCCACATACATCCATACACACAATAACCACATAACCTTTACATAATGCTACCTTTTCTCTCTCTAACGCTCTATATATATATATATATATATATATATATATATATATATATATATATATATATATTGTGATTGGATTTCAATGCAATTGACTTTCATTCTTTAACTTTTGATTTTGATTTTTTCTTTGAATAGTACCCCTTTATAGATAATTGGTAGTTATCTTATTTTATTTTCTGATAAGTACCAGTTTTTATATAGGATGGTAGACTGCCTTACAGTTTTGATGATTTGTTATTTCTGTATCTTTTCCAGTTTTTAACACCCCCGATTGCTTGTATGTTTGATACCCTATGACCCTTTTGGTTAGCATGACTAGTATACCTAGATGAGACTCTCACTACCACCATATGCCATGATCCTGTATGCCATCCTTTTTAATCGTATGATTTAGGTAAGTTCTGAGACCATGATTGTTGGGGACGAGACTCTAGAAAAAGTACGACCATCTTAATTTCGAGGACGAAATTTTTCTAAGGAGGGTAGACTTGTAACACCCACTTTTCTAAAATGAGGGTAATTTTGAACTTTTATAATTTTGATTAATCGATAATAAAATTTAACTCATGTTGTGATTTTTGGTATTTTTTTAATCAATTTAAAACTATTTAAAATATTGAATTGTGATTTTGATGGTTAACTAGTTAATTCCTAGTTTTGCTAAGCTTAGAGACTAACCATGGGGACCTAACCATGTGATTAGAATGACTATTTACAACTTTTTAGGCTAAGGGTATTTTGGTCATTTTGTGACTTTTGAATTATTTAGGATTTTGATTAATTGGTGAATTTTAGATTATTTTAATAATATTTAAATTGATGTATTATGATTTTGGTCATTTTTTATATTTTAATATTTTGGAAAAATTTTATATTTTTAATATTGTTTTTATTGGATTTGTTTAGTCGGGTTTGAGTTTCGTCTCGTTCCGACTTGTATTGTGACCGGGTAGCTTGAACTCTAGATGGGACCCAATATTAAGTTAAGCATGGCTCACAAGACCCAATATTAAGTTAGTTAATTAAACTAATTTTTATCATGTTAGAATGGTTAAGTTAGAGACTCAAAACTAGATCATTTTGACCCCAAACTTGAACCTAGTCTAGACTTAACCATATGAGACTAGAGAGGGACAATTAGGACATTTTCCATTAGCCCTAATGGACTCTTTATGGCAGCCACCTTTAGGAGAGAATGATTCATTTCATTCATTACAATCTTGCCTTTTTTATTTTCCTTTTGTTCTTCCCCAATTTTAGAGAACCTTCCCATTGATTTGATCTCCAAATCAAATCATTCCTTCACCAAACCTTCCCTCAATCATTCCCATTCTCCAAGGGAAGGGTGCTACCAAGGATTGGAAAAGGAGTGCAAGGAGGAGTGTCCACTTTGAGGGATCTTCGTATCGGAGCCGTGTCCTAAAGGATTTTATTGGGATTCCACTCCCAATAGGTAAAACCCATCCTCTAAATCGATTTTCTTTACATATAAATTAGTTTTGAATCCGTAGGATCCATCCTCATGCATGTGTTCCATTTAGATTCAAATTTGAGACCATTTGGAGCTCTCTTGAGGATTTTAGATATGTGTCTTGTGTCCTACTTGATAGATCCCAAATTAGGACACCCTATGTGTATGTATGTATGATAATAGTTTAAATAGACATTTAAATTCAGTTTTATAATGGTTAAAGAGTGGATTGATCTTAGTTAGGATAGTTAGAATGAGTTTCATTTGGATACCTATGTTTGTATCTAAGTATCTTGGCCTATATGTGTTCTTTTGTCAAATCCGTCATAATTTTCATCCACATTTTTATTAACCAAAGCAACTTAAAAATGTCATAACTTTTAGCTTAGAACTCCGATTTATCTTCCGTTTTTTTTAAAAAAATCGTATCGAAGTTAGCTTTCCAAATATATATTTTAATAAGCCAAATTCTTTCTGTAACTTTTTGTAGAATTATTTGAGTGTCAGATGTACGAAAGACGAACGTGTTTCGGTATTTTCGCGATTTCGGGAGCTTCCGGACACGAAAATGCGATCCGTTTAAAGTTTCGGAAAGCTAACACAAAGGGCTACGACATACTTTAATCCTAGAATTTAGTGAATGCCCAATTGGTACAGTATTGATTTTAAGTAGAAGAGTGACTATACGATATATGCATTTTGTGTAACCTATGAGCCTATGTAGTATGGATATTAAATGAATATAGAGTATGTAATACATGATATGTTAGATGAATGAAATAATATATATATGATATATATTCTCTTTACATTAATGTATATATATGGTTGAATGCAAGCATGTAGAAATGCAATTAATATAATGCATATAAGCAATGCATGAATGAAAGAATGATATACAATGTATGCATGAAGATATATATGTAATGATAGAAATGAATGCATAATGTATAAATATTGTAATGCAATATATAATGATAACATGTATGGTAATGTAGAGTATATGATGCAAGAATGAATGAATGGAGGAAATACATGTATATAGGTAATATAGAATGTAATATATGAATGCAAGCATGCAAGATAATGTATTGTATCCATATATGATGTATTCAACTTAAAGATAATGTAATATATGAAAAAGAATGAATGATAATATATAACATGATATGTAAGATAATGCAAGATATGAAATATATGATATGTGCATGTTTGTATGTCTCTATGTTAATATATGAAATAATATGAATATACAATGTATGCATATGTATAAAACATATAGGTAATGCATAGATGCATGAATGAAATAAATGTTTACAATATGTTAATATAAATACAAGTATCTAATATGCATGAATGTAAGTATAATATCATACAAGTATACATATATGTATCATGTAAATGTAATATACATGATATGTATGTATGCATGTATACAAGGTAAGTATGTATGTATGTATTTCTATAAACTGAGTTAACCTATAACCTTTTACACACATGCATTCATACACCCTTTGACATCATGTATCCCATGTCACATACACCTACCTATCACTAAATTTTAGAACTTTAACACATATTCTTTCGCACACATGCCAAACACACACATACTCACTTACTCTTTTACCTCTCTTTCTCTCTCTCTATATATATGTATGTGCCTATATATATAGCTTTCCTATACATATCTATGTATATGAATATGTGAATAGTGATGCATATATATATATGTGGAAAGTACATATAGGTAGCCTATATGTTATGAGTGTACTACAATATATTAGATATATATATTGTTATGTGTATATGTGTTTGTGGTTTGGCTTAGGCATGATATAGCCTATAGCCTAGGGCTCTTAGCCTATGGTGTGTATGTTTGCCTAGTGAGAGTTTAGTTAGACTTGTTTAGTCTTGATTAGGCCTAAAATAGACTAGTTAGACTAGTATAGACTTGTTTGGTTTAGGTTTGACCTAGTTGACCTAGTTTGACTAGTCTAGTTGACTAGAGTTGACCAAGTGTTGACTTTAGCCTAGTTTGACCTAGACAGCATGTAGATGCATTGTAGCAGTCTATTTTCTTATTTTAGACATGTTGTAACTTGTGTTGCTCTGATTAGGAGACAGACACCTCTCCTCAGGCAGTACACCCTCCTCGGACATTCAGTTATCAGACGAGTACATTCTCTGATCATTTCATATCTTGTTTAGGATCATATTTCCTGCTTTAGATTATCTTACTTGATGCTGACACGTTGGTAACACGAATTAGTACTATATGGATCCCTTCATGAGATGTTATCCTTCTCGGGAGCATCAGATACTTTTGTCCAGTGTGTTTCACTTACATCACGTATCTTATGCTTCTATTATCATGAATCTTCGGGAATCAGCTAGTGACTCATGTACTCACATGATCACCGAGCATTCACGAATCAATTCATGAATCATCCTTTATGGGCAACGTAGTATATTCATGAATCTTAACGTAACTTGAATGGATCTTTGTGTATTGATTGGGGATGGGGGAGTATAAATGAACATGTGAATAAATCTAAGTAGTGTAATCATGAATCAATTCCAAGTAGTGTAATCATGAATCAGTCCTTAGTCATTCACATGTTTATCCAGTACTCTGAATCACTAGCATTGTCTCTCTTTATATGTATCATAGATATTTACTTACTGTCTCTCTCTTACATTATGCTATTCTTCAGATCCTGTATTTTATTCTCTAGCATGATTACATTTCCTTTTCTGCTATGACTTGTTGAGATGTATTGTGCTCGCTCCTGTCCTGACTGGACCTGTTGATAAATTTTACAGATAGCCTGGAGGTTGCCTGCTAGCCTAGAGGAGACACAGTAGAGGTTGTATAGATAGCTAGGGTATTGCTCATAGTTTATTTTCAGTTGTCTTGAGTTGTATTTATGGATTACTGTATTTGAGCTTTGAGATGTATTTCTGGGTTGTGTATCTTAGACACTTAGACTTCTATCTGCTGTATCCCTTTTGGATTTCATGTTTTATCTATCTTCCATTATGCTCTACCTTAGATGTGATTGAAACTGTATTCTGTTATGTCACCTGATTGAGTTTACATTCTGCTATGTCACCCCCATTCGGGAAGTATAAACTGCTTAGCATTACATTGTTAGATGTTGTGACCTAGGACAGCGTTCTACCGCCGACACTGCGGTGTAGGCTGGACGTACCCACTTCTCGTGCCCTTACTCTAGGGTACAGGTCGTGACACATTTTTAGTGGTGGCCCATGCAGGTCGAGTTTGTGTAGTGGTATTCGAACTAGAGTACCACTACAGCCTGCAGAAGGATTAGGATATATTTTGAAGGTACTCAATCACAGTTAGGATCCCATGAGAGATTCCTGGAACGACCCTTGAGAATCTTATTTTAACTTCGATTTGAAAACTCTTCTCCCCTTGATTTGATTTATCTTTACTTTCTGTTGTTGGATTTGATTTTGATGATGATTGTTGAGTTTTGAATCTTGATGTTAGCTGTTGTATCCGAGTTTGTATTTATATGACTTGATGGATTTTTGTTCATTTTTGAATCTTAATGTTCGTTGATAAATTTGATTTTTTTTTGGGTATTCATTGTTGATTTAATTTAATTTTTGTCAAGATAAAATTATATGGGCTAGGTCATCTATGTTATGGAATCTAGTCTTCTACAGTCACATTAGCCAGCATGGTGAGGACATATAGTCTGACTTGGATATATTTCTCGGATGTAGGAATTTAAAGTTTTCGCAGCCAAGCTAGCGGCATCGCAAAAATGTTAAATACCATAATTCTAGAGGTATGTGCCTAAGTCGAGGACTCTGTGATTATCGTAGCCATGCTTACTAGTATGACGAGGATTTAGAGTACCATGATTCTGGATAGACGCATATGATTATCAGATTGTACCTTAAATATTTTTGAACATGTTTTCTCTACTTTTGTTTCAGTCCTTCAAAAAAAAAAAGGAATTGTTATTTGTTTGTTTTGTTTTGTTCTCATTATTTAACTTAGGGTAGCTTTAACTGTTTTTATAAACCTTTGTATAACTTCTTACTATGAATTTCTTCTTAATACAATGAATCGATAATTTTGCTAGACCTTATCTTGGATTTGATATTTTAGCTCTGGGTTTCAAAATGGTTCCTTCTTTTAAACAAATAAGCAGAACAGATTTCATCGTTATTTCCTTCTTGCTATTATTCTTGTATTAAATAATAATAAAAATAAAACTGTCTTGATTACATCAATCACCTGCTTTACAATCTTTGTAGGAATCTAAATGTTGGTCTTGATATAGAATTTAATTTTTATATTGGGACATAAGAATATATATAGTGGATGCAGACACTTTGTCTGACACGTATGTATGCTACACTTTGATTATCAACCCATCTAAATGCATATTAATATGTTGTGGATGTTTAAATTCTCAAAACCCTAATATTCTGATACAGTACAGTATCAGAGACTGGTTCTCTGCTTTTCCAGTTTAACATTCGTAATTTAAATATAAATTTTATGTTATTAGTTTTGTTTACATCACTTCACATGTATCTTATACACAAGGTTTCAATTCTTAAAGAAATTGGTTGAGTTTTGTGTTTGAACTTGTCAAATCTGAGACTGTGTGTATATTAACCCTTAATACTGGATTTTAAATATTAGTTCAAATTGCTGTTTTTAAATGTAATATTTTGAGGTATATACATTGTTGTATGTAGGGATATAATGTTAGGTTTCATATTTGTACATGTTAGGTTATGATAAACATTGGGTTGGTTTGATGTTCGAATTTTTTCAAAATCCTAAAACTGAATACATGTTAACATTTATCACATTGATTTTAAATGTTTAGTTCAATTTCAGATTTAATATGTAATGTTAAACTGAACTGAATGATTGAACCCTTCATTTTAAGTTATAACTCCTATACTCTTGACACTCTACACTAATGTACACAACTGCCATGTAAACATAACCCTTCATCTCTATGTTATGTTCATATATATATATATATATATATATATATATATATATATATATATATATATATATATATATATATATATATATATATATATATATTTTTATATATATATATATATATATATATATATATATATATATATATATATATATATATATATATATATATATATTACATATATATATGTATATATGGTTAGCCATGCATGTTATGAGTAAATAGGTTGTGCATTGTAGATTGTTTAACCAATATGCCATGAGTAGTGTAACTTGATAGCTATTGTTTTGAAACCCAAATCCTCTTATACACTTTCATGTATATTTCACACACACACACACACGTTTACTATCTAACCCTATGAACATGTCCACATACACCCATACACACACTAACCACATAACCTTTACATAATGCTAGCTTTTCTCTCTCTAACGCTCTATATATATATATATATATATATATATATATATATATATATATTGTGATTGGATTTCAATGCAATTGACTTTCATTCTTTAACTTTTGATTTTGATTTTTTTCTTTGAATAGTACCCCTTTATAGATAATTGGTAGTTATCTTATTTTATTTTCTGATAAGTACCAGTTTTTATATAGGATGGTAGACTGCCTTACAGTTTTGATGATTTGTTATTTCTGTATCTTTTCCAGTTTAACACCCCCGATTGCTTGTATGTTTGATACCCTATGACCCTTTTGGTTAGCATGACTAGTGTACCTAGATGAGACTCTCACTACCACCATATGCCATGATCCTGTATGACATCCTTTTTAATCGTATGATTTAGGTAAGTTCTGAGACCATGATTGTTGGGGACGAGACTCTAGAAAAAGTACGACCATCTTAATTTCGAGGACGAAATTTTTCTAAGGAGGGTAGACTTGTAACACCCACTTTTCTAAAATGAGGGTAATTTTAAACTTTTATAATTTTGATTAATCGATAATAAGATTTAACTCATGTTGTGATTTTTGGTTTTTTTTAATCAATTTAAAACTATTTAAAATATTGAATTGTGATTTTGATGGTTAACTAGTAAATTCCTAGTTTTGCTAAGCTTAGAGACTAACCATGGGGACCTAACCATGTGATTAGAATGACTATTTACAACTTTTTAAGCTAAGGGTATTTTGGTCATTTTGTGACTTTTGAATTATTTAGGATTTTGATTAATTGGTGAATTTTAGATTATTTTAATAATATTTAAATTGATGTATTTTGATTTTGGTCATTTTTTATATTTTAATATTTTGGGAAAATTTTATATTTTTAATATTGTTTTTATTGGATTTGTTTAGTCGGGTTTGAGTTTCGTCTCGTTCCGACTTGTATTGTGACCGGATAGCTTGAACTCTAGATGGGACCCAATATTAAGTTAAGCATGGCTCACAAGACCCAACAATAAGTTAGTTAATTAAACTAATTTTTATCATGTTAGAATGGTTAAGTTAGAGACTCAAAACTAGATCATTTTGACCCCAAACTTGAACCTAGTCTAGACTTAACCATATGAGACTAGAGAGGGGCAATTAGGACATTTCCCATTAGCCCTAATGGACTCTTTATGGCAGCTACCTTTAGGAGAGAATGATTCATTTCATTCATTACAATCTTGCCTCTTTTATTTTCCTTTTGTTCTTCCCCAATTTTAGAGAACCTTTCCATTGATTTGATCTCCAAATCAAATCATTCCTTCACCAAACCTTCCCTCAATCATTCCCATTCTCCAAGGGAAGGGTGCTACCAAGGATTGGAAGAGGAGTGCAAGGAGGAGTGTCCACTTTGAGGGATCTTCGTATCGGAGCCGTGTCCTAAAGGATTTCATTGGGATTCCACTCCCAATAGGTAAAACCCATCCTTTAAATCGATTTTCTTTGCATATAAATTAGTTTTGAATCCGTAGGATCCATTCTCATGCATGTGTCCCATTTAGATTCAAATTTGAGACCATTTGGAGCTCTCTTGAGGATTTTAGATATGTGTCTTGTGTCCTACTTGATAGATCCCAAATTAGGACACCCCATGTGTATGTATGTATGATAATAGTTTAAATAGATATTTAAATTTAGTTTTATAATGGTTAGAGAGTGAATTGATCTTATTTAGGATGGTTAGAATGAGTTTCATTTGGATACCTATGTTTGTATCTAAGTATCTTGGCCTATATGTGTTCTTTTGTCAAATCCGTCATAATTTTTATCCACGTTTTTATTAACCAAAGCAACTTAAAAATGTCATAACTTTTAGCTTAGAACTCCAATTTATCTCCTTTTTTTTTAAAAGAACCGTATCGAAGTTAGATTTCCAAATATATATTTTAATAAGCCAAATTCCTTCTGTAACTTTCTGTAGAATTATTTGAGTGTCAGCTGTACGAAAGACAAACGTGTTTCGGTATTTTTGCGATTTCGGGAGCTTCCGGACACGAAAATGCAATCCGTTTAAAGTTTCGGAAAGCTAACACAAAGGGCTACGACATACTTTAATCCTAGAATTTAGTGAATGTCCAATTGGTACAGTATTGATTTTAAGTAGAAGAGTGACTATACGATACATGCATTTTGTGTAACCTATGAGCCTATGTAGTATGGATATTAAATGAATATAGAGTATGTAATGCATGATATGTTAGATGAATGAAATGATATATATATGATATATATTCTCTTTACATTAATGTATATATATGGTTGAATGCAAGCATGTAGGAATGCAATTAATTTTATGCATATAAGCAATGCATGAATGAAAGAATGATATACAATATATGCATGAAGATATATATGTAATGATAGATATGAATGCAAAATGTATAAATATTGTAATGCAATATATAATGATAACATGTATGGTAATGTAGAGTATATGATGCAAGCATGAATGAATGGAGGAAATACATGTATATAGGTAATATAGAATGTAATATATGAATGCAAGCATGCAAGATAATATATTGTATCCATATATGATGTATTCAACTTAAAAATAATGTAATATATGAAAGGAATGAATGATAATATATAACATGATATGTAAGATAATGCAAGGTATGAAATATATGATGTGTGCATGTTTGTATGTCTCTATGTTAATGTATGAAATGATATGAATATACAATGTATGCATATGTATAAAACATGTAGGTAATGCATAGATGCATGAATGAAATGAATGTTTACAATATGTTAATATAAATACAAGTATCTAATATGCATGAATATAAATATAATATAATACAAGTATACATGTATGTATCATGTAAATGTAATATACATGATATGTATGTATGCATGTATACAAGGTAAGTATGTATGTATGTATTTCTATAAACTGAGTTAACCTATAACCTTTTACACACATGCATTCATACACCCTTTGACATCATGTATCCCATGTCACATACACCTACCTATCACTAAATTTTAGAACATTAACACATATCCTTTCACACACATGCCAAACACACACATACTCACTTACTCTTTTACCTCTCTTTCTCTCTCTATATATATATGTATGTGCCTATATATATATCTTTCCTATACATATCTATGTATATGAATATGTGAATAGTGATGCATATATATATATATATATATATATATATATATATATATATATATATATGTGTGTGGGATGTACATATAGGTAGCCTATATCTTATGAGTGTACTATAATATATTAGATATATATATATTGTTATGTGTATATGTGTTTGTGGTTTGGCTTAGGCATGATATAGCCTATAGCCTATGGCTCTTAGCCTATGGTGTGTCTGTTTGCCTAGTGAGAGTTTAGTTAGACTTGTTTAGTCTTGATTAGGCCTAGAATAGACTAGTTAGACTAGTATAGACTTGTTTGGTTTAGGTTTGACCTAGTTGACCTAGTTTGACTAGTCTAGTTGACTAGAGTTGACCAAGTGTTAACTTTAGCCTAGTTTGACCTAGACAGCATGTAGATGCATTGTAGCAGTCTATTTCCTTATTTTAGACATGTTGTAACTTGTGTTGCTCTGATTAGGAGACAGACACCTCTCCTCAGGCAGTACACCCTCTTCGGACATTCAGTTATCAGACGAGTACATTCTCTGATCATTTCATATCTTGTTTAGGATTATATTTCCTGCTTTAGATTATCTTACTTGATGCTGACACGTTGGTAACACGGATTAGTACTATATGGATCCCTTCATGAGATGTTATCCTTCTCGGGAGCATCAGATACTTTTGTCCAGTGTGTTTCACTTACATCACGTATCTTATGCTTCTATTATCATGAATCTTCGGGAATCAGCTAGTGACTCATGTACTTACATGATCACCGAGCATTCACGAATCAATTCATGAATCACCCTTTATGGGCAACGTAGTATAATCATGAATCTTAACGTAACTTGAATGGATCTTTGTGTATTGATTGGGGATAGGGGAATATAAATGAACATGTGAATAAATTCAAGTAGTGTAATCATGAATCAATTCCAAGTAGTATAATCATGAATCAGTCCTTAGCCATTCACATGTTTATCAAGTACTCTGAATCACTAGCACTGTCTCTCTTTATATGTATCATAGATATTTACTTACAGTCTCTCTCTTACATTATGCTATTCTTCAGATCCTGTATTTTATTCTCTAGCATGATTACATTTCCTTTCCTGCTATGACTTGTTGAGATATATTGTGCTCGCTCCTGTCCTGACTGGACCTGTTGATAAATTTTACAGATAGCCTAGAGGTTGCCTGCTAGCCTAGAGGAGACACAGTAGAGGTTGTATAGATAGCTAGGGTTTTGCCCATAGTTTATTTTCAGTTGTCTTGAGTTGTATTTATGGATTACTGTATTTGATCTTTGAGATGTATTTCTGGGTTGTGTATCTTAGACACTTAGACTTCTATCTGCTGTAGCCCTTTTGAATTTCATGTTTTATCTATCTTCCATTATGCTCTACCTTAGATGTGATTGAAACTGTATTCTGCTATGTCACCTGATTGAGTTTACATTCTGCTATGTCACCCCCATTCGGAGAGTATAAACTGCTTAGCATTACATTGTTAGATGTTGTGATCTAGGACAGCATTCTACCGCCGACACTGCGGCGTAGGCTGGACGTACCCACTTCTCGTGCCCTTATCCTAGGGTACTGGTCGTGACACTTAGGTACTTGACCGAACTTCAACTCGGGACGGCAGGGTCGTGCCATACTCTATTCGTAACTTCAATATATTCGAGATAGTGCTTCGCCAAGGAGCAACTTATGCGAACTCGGCCTGTACCAAGACTTTCACTTAAACTCAAGTGCCTCTAGATTGCCAACGACGTCAAGGGGACGACTCGTGCAGGTCGTGCCAGTAGACTTTGCTTAGACTTGTTCGTGCATCAAGATTGAGGCCGTGCCGCGCTAAGTTTCGTGCCAGGCACGTTGCCTATGCTGCAGCCCAATCTTAGGCCCAGACCTTGTGTTACCGACTGGACTTGCATTCAAGTTCTAGACTCAATCCAAAGGTATACACTTGGTTTGTCGCTATTCTGCCGACCCATCTACATGAGTGGTCACTAGCAATGTCAAGCTATCTTGGAAACGGCTCGAGATATCGGCTCGTCCCTCCATGGGTAGCTAGCCCCGGAAGCGTCAAGTATCTCCCATGCGGTTATCCAGCATCCTACCTAGAGCCGCCTCGCTCCTCCCGGGCCGACATAATCCCGGCGCCCCGGCGATCACTCGAGAAGACTTCACCTTGTCGACAAGTTGTCCAATGACCATGCAAGACTCAACTCGATCTATCAAATCCTTCCTTGACATGACCATGCTTCCCAACTTCTATCGAAACTCCCAAGTAGCGGAACCAATCTCGTGTGCGAGACTTATCGAGACTCCCAAGTAGCGGGACCGATCTCGTGTGTTTTCTTGTTGAGACATAGCGAGACTCCCAAGTAGCGGGACCGATCTCGTGTGCAGGACTTATCGAGACTTAGCGAGACTCCCAAGTAGCGGGACCAATCTCGGCGACAACCAGTCGCGGGGACTTCTTTTGACCGTGGCATGCTTTTCACTAAACCGACCGTGGCTCGTGCCATAGATAGGCCTGGTTCTCTAGGCGACGCTATCGTTCAAGTCATATACTTTATACGACGTGCCTTATTCTCGAGGGACTACGCGACTTGACAACCGCAGATAGAGCGGGACAGTGCTAGCAATAGCTTAGACCGACCGGCATAACTTTACCTAACTAACTTGTGCAATGACTTGACGAGCAAAGGCCACGCCAAGCTTCACGTCGAGAGAACGTGACGTGCACGCGTTCGACTTGAACGACCAAGTTCTCGGGTGCCTAGACTTAAGCCACAAGCCGTGCATGACAACTTAACTTGCGAGACGTGCGAAGGCTACACCAAGCCTTGGACGACGGGACCGTGCATGCTTTATCAAGCATTCACACGGGTGACGTCTATGACTTAGGCTTATTCGAGTGTCGTGACAACTTAATTAGCAACTTAGGCCAACTTCCTTCTCCCAAGCCACGGGACGAAGGATCGAGTGTCATTTTAAAAGCACGCTGATCCTACTTCTAAGCAGTCCGTGGGACCATTTTCCATGTTGTAAGACATTCTGACCCGTCGGGATTATTCCCTTAGCTATGTGGATGCGTCTCTTTTATTATCAAGCCTAACTTGTGCAAGTTGAAAACATGCAAGTTATTAAGTGAAGGCTAAGATGAGGCAAGTTCACTGAAGCTACCCCACCTGAGCGAGGAGTCACCTCGACCGAGCGAGCCTTCAAGCAGCCGTTGCGAGGCTAGGTCCGAATGCCGTCGGCATTTTGATTCCTCCGATTGACTTTGCGGGACGGGACACTACACCCCAAGACCTCTAAGTCTCTACCTCTCCGTCAATAGAGTATCTGTGGTTCACCCCACCTCCTCTCTGTTTGTTGAACTAGCAATCCATCATGCCCATCTTTTGAGTTTCCACTGGGAAGGTCTCGAGTAGCTCAAAGACAGGAACTCAGAATAACCAACAAAATATCCAACACAATAACCAACAAAATATCTCAGACAATATCCAACACAATATCCCAACATACATACGACAAAATATCCAAACATGAACAAAATATCCAAATATACACATATCCAAATGTCCAAATGTCCAAAAACATAAGCAAAATCACTGAAAATGAGGAGGTGGATCGTCTCGTGCTCTCTCCGCCACTTTTGCTCTGCGTATATAATGCTCCACCATGTTTGCCGGCACTTGGGACAAGACATGGTCTGGAAGCGAGCATAGCTGCTCTGACGACATCATGTCAAGGAGCGCCACGATAGCAGTATCCGGTACCAGTCGGGCCTCGGAAGAGCGGTCAAAAGAAAGCCGTCCGGTGGAAGAAGGACCAGGTCGATCTGAAGCACCGGCAGCAGCAGTAGACGGACCGGCACCAAACGGACCAGGAGCAGACGGACCAGGAGCAGACGTATCGGGAGCAGAAGAAGGATACGGATAGTGCCCCAGCACTATCGCCCGCAAATTCGACACCGCCGTGGCGAGAGTCGCAAGCTGCGTCCTCACATCGTCTGCGGGGGGCACGGGAGGATGCAGTGGATATCTCGGAGTCGACGCCTACGACGACTCCGCTATGGAACCTAAGTCGTACAGGCACCCTTTCCTAAAGCCGTCGGCGGATTCTATGAACACGTCATCGTAGCGAGCGGCCATAGAAGAGGGCGTCTGGGTGGGCGTCGTTTTGTCGACATCCTCGGCAGGGGGCTTAATCCGACGAAGTGCCTCACGATACGCAGCCTATCCAATGAATGTATTTATACTATAAGTTTTTCTAAGTTATAATCTAAATCCTATGTTTTCCTAAGTTATAGTCTGAAACCTAAGTTTACCTAATTAAGTTAACAATAATTATATTTCTAACATAAATCTCATAAACGCAAGTACTTACATCAGTCTTCTGGGCCCTCGCGTCGATGAAGCTCCCGTCCTTTCGCCTCTTGTGCGTATGTACGAATACTTCGTGAGCAGTGACCGCCTCCGCCTCTCTCCCCTCCTTCACTGCCCGTTGGGCCTGCATACGTAGAATTTAATTAACTTTGTATATTAATAGTACCGAATTAAATAGTAGAATGAATTTGCGGTATCTCACCAATTTTACACGCGTCAATGCATGGGGCCTTGATCCCTCCGTATGCAGACCCGCGGCCTGTCTATTCGCTTTGGCTTTCTCTAATTTCTCCTTGTATTGAGGAGTATCTATCTTATCTAACATCTTCTCATAGTACTCCGCCTGGATCCAATCCTTCTTCGTATGTGCCGTATGAAGGTTGTACACCGCATCCCGTATCTTCTTCCAGGCGGCGGCTTTGTAGGTCCTGCGGATCGCCTTCTCGCGATGGGGGGGCACCAGAACGTCATCTAACATACAAATTCAAATATCACGTAATTAAAAAAATTAATGAATTAAAGAATAATTAATAATTAACCAAAAGATATATACCCTCATCTCGTCGAGCCAGACGTGTTGTCTGTCCTGAGGCACCTCAGAAAAATTGAGGTAGGGGCCATGGTAGTTATCCCGGATAATGCACCCTAGAATCCGGGCAACATCCCATGGGAAAAATCTATAAAGAAGCAACGACTGGATTATTGACTTGAATAAATGAAACAAATTTAATAAATTAACTTAAATTTACTTACGATTCACCCGCGGGCCATATCTCTCGTCGGAACTCGCCCTTCGGGCTCTCTAGTAGCGTCGAAGGATCCGAGGATCCGCACATGTACTCCCCGATAACATGATGAAACTGAATCTGGAGGTACTCCGGGGCCCACCGTGCAGTAACTGTTGGGTCCGCTGCTGCATCTGCTGATGCATTCGCTGGTGCATCCGGTGGCGGAACGGATCCACTAGCAGATTGAGTCGCAGGCCTCGACGAATATCACGGTGGCACCGAGGTAGATTGACGGCGGAAAGAGTTTGTGCCCGGGCTCTCCAGGTCGTGATCGGAGGTCACATCCGGAGAAGACGGATGGCGACCACGATCGCTACCACCACACCCACGCCTACGACCACCACCACCACCACCACCACCAGCACCACGACGACCACGGCCAGCACCACCAGCACGAGTGCTCGCAACCATGTCATGTAAATAGAACACATAAACATAATTAATAATATAGAGGTATAAATGAATATAAAATTAAACTAAAATATATATACCAGCAGCAGGGCGATGAGTGCCGGCCAGACGGGTAGGACTAGGAGTGCCATCTGTAGAAAGAAAATCATACAATAAGTAGATGATCGAACGACAAACACATGAACTGAAATAAGAATACAGAAGTTTAATTTAAACTGAATCGTCCTCGGCCTCGGCAAAAACATGAACTGAAATATACCGATATTTAATCATCATCATCGTCTTCGTCCTCGGCCTCATCTTCATTCTCATCATCATCATCATCCTCATCCTCATCGTCGACTTCATCTATATCCTCATCATCATCCTCATCAAGTTCTTCTTCTTCCTCTTCTTCTTCTTCTTCTTCTTCTTCTTCTTCTTCTTCTTCAGTCTCAATACTTGGGACAAGACGCCTCTTTCTCCCCTGGTTGACATCTAAGTCTTGTATATCAACCTCCTCCTTTCCTCTATTTTCCTCAGCAGGAGGTATATCAACCTCTAATTCAACATCCATGGTATCCGACTGTTGTCCCAAGTATTGGAGCTTTTCGATCTCGTCCTCTTGGTATGCTGGGTCTCCAACGTTGAATGTATTTCTAGATTTAATCTTGCATACTGCCCACCAGTCAAATCGATATCTACGATGCCTTGGATAGCTTGTATAGTAGACTTGAACAGCCTGACTTGCTATCGCAAACGTGTCGGACCCTCTATACCTCCTGCGATGATTTATATCGACGAATCCAAATTGTTTATCGATTCTCCAACCGATATTTGGTGTCGTATCGAACCACTCACATTTGAGCATCACAATATGCATATCATATGGGGCACTATATTGTAAATCTATAATATCCCGAAGCACTCTATAATAGTCAAAGTTCGGCTCGTCGTCGTAGATGGTGCCTCTTATGCAAACACCAGAATCCTTAGTACTGAATTTGTCATTGACAAATTCGACATTTATAGCATGCTGAGTTGCCTTAAACTTGAAGCCATTAACGACATAGCCTGGCCAAGTCTTCGCATGCTTCTTCGATCCCAATGTCAAATAACGAATGCTCTCATTTGTGAGTATTGTTTCAGGCAATAAAACCTGTAAACAAATAATGATAATTTAAATATTTTACTTGCGTATATTTTAATGGTAGCCACATAACATATTATCTCAGTTACTTATATATTTTTAAAACCAGGTCGGAAAGGTACAATCAACCTCTCTTTGAAGTCCCTCATCGGTAATATCAGGTGTCCTTATTTTGACTTCATCTCTAAATACACTGTTAGAGAGAATAAAAATAAGTGTAGTCACTTACTTCACCAAATTAGAGATTATAACGAGGTGTAGTCACTTACTTCTCCAAATCTTTCACTTCTTGTATGTCACAATTTAACAAGACATATCGGTGCACGGTATCATACTCATCGTCAGTCAACTACCGTTTTTTACTAGCCCCAATAGGCTTGCCCCTTAAATTGAATATACCTCCATCCTCAACGTCTTCGTCATTCCTTTGAGGTCTATTTCGATTTGTCTCGACATGAGTATCGAAATAAATGGAGCAGAAGTTTGACACCTCCTCGATAAGATATGTTTCGCATATCGAAGTCTCTATATGAGCCTTGTTGCCAACTTTCTTCTTTAGATGGTGTAGGTACCTAGAAAGACAAATTATCTTGAGAATTAACAATGAATTATAAAATTCCACTTACATTGTATTGATTTTTATTTACCTTTCGAAGGGGTACATTCATCGATAATGAACGGATGCACCGACAAAGGCTTCGTATGGTAGATGAATCGGTAGATGCTCCATGTTGTTGAAAAAGTCCGGTGGAAATATTTTCTCTAACTTGTAAATTGTTAAGACAATCTTCTCCTCAAGTTGTACCATATGTTGTACCGTCAGCTTAGTTGAACAGATATTCCTGAAGAATGTAGACAGCTCGGTCAACGGAACCCATACAGCAGAAGGCAACAACTCTCTCAAAGCAATGGGCAGTAATCTTTCTATAAACATGTGGCAGTCGTGACTCTTCATTCATGTTAGCTTGCGTTCATTGAGATCAACACATATAGACAAATTCGAAACATAGCCGTCTGGAAATCTTAAAGTAGATATCCAATTGCAGATTAATAATCTATCTTCCTTGTTCAATGTATATGGCGCTATAGGCTTAGTTAATTGTCCACCAGCTCCCCTTTCTATCAAGTTTAGATCATGACGTTTGCATATCTCGGCCATGTCTTGTCTTGCTTTTGGATTGTCCTTCGTCTTTCCTTTAATATCCATGACGGTATTGAAGACATTATCGAACACATTCTTTTCAATATGCATGACATCAAGATTATGCCTTATAAGATTATCTTTCCAATAAGGCAAGTCCCAGAAAATACTCTGTTTGGTCCAGTTATGGCTTTGTCCGAACCCCTCGACACGATTGTTCGATGGATCTTCCAATGCGGTGGGCAATTCCTTTACAACTTTCCAAATATCGTATCCCGAAAATCTGGCAGGAGGATGAAAAAATTCTTGTTTTCCAGATCTGAACGCGTCCTTGTTCTTTCGCTAATGATGGCTCACGGGCAAAAATTGATGGTGACAGTCAAAGAAAGAAGTTTTTCCTCCATGTCTAAGGCGGAACGCCTTACTATTTTTCATGCATATCGGACAAGACATGTTGCCGTGCGTACTCCATCCCGACAGCATACCGTATGCTGAAAAATCATTGATTATCCACATGAGTGAAGCTCTCATCCGAAAGTTTTGTTTCCTGGAAATATCATACGTCGTGACGCCGATCTCCCACTGCTGTTTCAGCTCATCCACCAACGGCTGTAAATATATATCGATGTTCTTCGTCAGATTTTTGGGACCAGGTATGATAGCTGTCAAGAACATATAAGGAGTCTTCATACACATTCATGGTGGCAGATTATAAGGGGTAAGAATGACCGGCCAGCATGAGTATTGAGATCCCGACTGTCCGAAAGGGGCGAAGCTATCAGAACATAGCGCAAGGCGTACATTTCTAGGCTCTGCAGTAAAATCTGGATGACACAAATTAAAATGTTTCCACGCCTCTCTATCCGAAGGATGTGATAATTTTCCTTCGTCCTTTATGCGTTCTTCGTTGTGCCACGTCATGTGTTCCGCTGTATTCAGAGACATATACATCCTCTGTAAGCACTTCGTGATCGACAAGTAATACATATACTTGTAAGGACGTCATTTTCTAGTTGACTTTTCTTTCCCTGCACTGGTTTGTAATGATCTGTATTACAGAAGCTGCAACTTTCTGATACGCAATTCTCTTTGTAGTACAATATGCATCCATTGTGACAACAATCTATCTTCTTGTACCCCAGTCTCAGTTGTCGGACCATCATCTTTGACTTGTAGAAGTTTTTTGGGAGCTCTTTTGATTCCTTCGGTAACACCTCCTTGATTAGTTGTGTGATCCGATTATAGCAAGCTTGTGGCAAGTTAAAATCAAACTTTATGTTCAGTAACCGCATCGTCACTGACAGTACGGAATGAGTCTCACAACCAGGATATAGAGGAGTATCTGCGTCCTGAAACATATCATAGGACTCCTTCGCCTCGGGATTAGGATCCTTCGGATCAAAATTAGGCCCTGCCGCATCATACACCATATCTTGTGCAAGGTTCTGCACGTCTCCATAATCAACAGAGCATCCATCGTCTTCGAGGACATCCATTGCAGCATTATCATCAAAAGCATAAGTAGCAGCTTCCGCAGCATGTCTTTCCGAATATAATTTACCTTGCGATGACCACAGACCGTAATCACGTACGAAACCCTTAAGGGTCAAATGATCTCTCACAGTCACCATTTCTTCGTAACGTCTATAGTGATAATTAACACATGGACACTTGATTTTATTACCGTCCATGAACTGAGCTTTGCTCATGGCATACTTAAGAAATACTTCCACGTCTGCCTGAAAATCGTCACTCACACCAATTCTGCTCTCGTGTTGCCATTTGTACATCCATGTACGATCAACAAATTAATGATTCATCCTCGATTTGGATGTGAAAATTTGTATCGTAAGACAAACTAAACATAAGAATAGCTCGATACCGATACTAATATAGGATTAGGGTTAGGGTTAGGGTTAGGCTCCGATGCCGATACTCATAGGGATAGTCTGTCACGACCCGCACCCATTTTTCGGATACGAGACGTGTCCAAGCCAGCCTACCGTCACAAGGGTTCTAGTTGAAGCAAGCTTCAACAAATAATTATAGGCTCACAATATTTGGTCTCTGGAGAATAGGTAGTCTCCTATGTTGGCATTTGGTCAAGGGAAAGATCCTAATCATTCTCGGACTCCAATGACCAGAAGATCATGATAGTAGGCTTAGGATCGCAGAGAGGACGAGTAACTTAAGGCAAGGTTCTAGTCACCTGGCTGGCCGATGGTAGTTACCCTTGTGTATACAACCGTCATAGCCATGGGGATACCCTGTATCTCTCTACCAATTATAAGCTTTCGTCTTTCCAAATCAGTGAAAGACAAAACAATAGGGTTCGAGGGAGATGTCACTGAACACAATTACGTGATTCAAAGGCGAATGTATAATTCAAGAGGAATTATCAAAGCAATCGCGGATGAGATCCTAGAGGCATCTACATCTCAATCCACGTAGGGTAATTAGATGAAGAGCGAACCAATGCATCATGGTTGATCAGATCGTAATACAATGATTCTGATTTGACAATATGTTAGCGGGCATCTCCAATAAACATATTTCTCGAATCAAGCTCGATAAAAGAGTAAGCTTGCAAAACTAGGCTGTAATAGCAGCATTGGTCAAGAGAGTCAAAATATAAGTAGGCGAGATTTTTGGAAAGGAAGCACAAGTAGTTCGAGTTTTGAGAGAATCAAAGCCTTACCTGGTGTTCTTGCTTATATAGGCATCCTACTATCTTCTATGGTATCCTAAACTTGTAATCACGTCTGAAGTTATTTCACCGAGAATTATGCCTCGCCTGTATACTCTGGCTGTGACAAACCCTTAGTTCCGTGATTCAGGTGTGATAAGCTATCAGGTGCTCTACCTTATGTTGACACAAGGGTATCCAAGATCTAAAGAGTCAACTAGGACATAGTTTTAGCAATATTCCATAAACTATAATTTTTTGAAATGATTTCAATTCTATGGGTTTGTGCCTTGCCAGTGCGCTGCTGGCTGCAGTGAATCCACACACTCCGCTCTCAGGTAATTGGCAACAGTGCGCTGCTGTCTAGTCATCGCAGTCGGTAAAATGCTCCAACTATATTCCTAAGAACGTCAAAGAGCTGCTAGGGATTCACTTAGTTGACTATGGTGGAAAGCGTAAACACCTGCCTATAGTCTCAATCCTTAAGTAAAAGGTTAACCGGAGGAAATAACTGACGACAAAGAAAAATAAGAACATCCTAACGTTTATCTCATATTATTTCAAATGGTTGAGGGCAAACTTTGAATCAATCTACCTCGAGATTCATACAGGAATAACAGAATCAGAAATTATAAACTAACTCCTTACAGCAAAAGAGAATTTAAAATAGACAATTCTAAGTTATGATATAAGATTTATATCTAATACAGCAAAAGAAAATTAACAGTTTATCAAAATTAACGCCTTAATTCTAGGCAAGTCTAACATACCAAGCGAATAGTATATCCACATTGGATCACATTGTCATATCAAAAGTATAGTGTACCTATAGGGATCTAGCAAGCTATCTAAATTGCATGGCCTATCTAATAACCTTAACTACCCAACGGTCAATTTGAACAGGGAATCATAGTCCTAGTTATTCTCCTAAATTATTTTAATCCTAATTGTGAATGAGCATTTCCTGGGCGCAGGCTCGCAATAGTACGACTAACGTACCATCACGAGTTCGTAATCTTTTGCGAAATGGACCTGCATGGGCCACCACAAAAACTTGTCACGACCCGCACCCCGTTTTTTTCGGATACGAGACGTGTCCAAGCCAGCCTACGCCGCAAAGTCGCGGTAGAACGCTGCTGTCAAGCCCGCAGAAATAATGCTTAAAATGTAATATTGTTGCTCATTCACATTTCTAAATTTGTTACAACATTTACAACATTTATAATTAAGAAAATACAAGATTTTATAATTAATGAAATTGATACAACTGCTATCTATTTCTAGGTTTCTGTCTGCAAGTACACCCGAATCCCCCAAGCTAAGTGAAGCCACAGCTAACCTGAAAAATGATGGTTTTCAGTCAGGAATGGAACAAGTACACAACCGACGTTAACGAACAAATATAATTAACAACATGAAATAATATAGAGATAAAACTGGAAGATACTGATGACATGGCACGATGGAGAAGAAAGGAAAATAATAAAGACATCTACCTATGTGGTATAAATATCTGTTTCGACATGTGAATGTCTAGGGGTACATCCGCATCCTGCCGTGTCGTGTGCAGCTGCTATTATTCAGAATAGACTCATGGATAGTTTCTGGGTAGTCCACATGTCTACTAGATATTTTCCCTCCCGACTACTCCGTGTGACGACGTGTCGACAAGCAGCAAGATATATGT